>JADLZK010010535.1:0-227266 GCA_015847255.1 Hyparrhenia diplandra
AAAAAAATAAAGGTGGATATTATTATTTATATATATAGATGTGCATCGGGCGTGCCGGCCGGCCGCGGACCCGGCGTGCGTGCGTGCCGGCTTCGCCCGTCGTGCCTCGCCCGTGCCGCCCGTGCCGGCCGTGCCGTGCCCGCCCGGCGTGCTCGTGTACTGGCCCGGCGACTAAGGCGACGGCCCGTGAGCCCGTCGAGGCGATGCGTGCGGCCGCGGCGTGCCGATGCCACCGTCTGCGAGAGCGCGGCGCGCCGCAACACTGCAACTTGTGCGTTCCTGTCGCCGAGAGCCCGGCGGCACCGCAGCGGCTGCTAGCCCGGCTCCCGGCGCTCCTCGCCGGCGCCTCCAGCGTCTACCGCGCGCCCAGCCGCCCGATGCACGCTTGCGCCGCTCCTCGCCCAGCCGCCCAGCGGCGCGGCGGCTATCTGCTTTCAGCGCCGCCGTGGCTGCCGAGGCTCTCTGCTTTCAGCGCGCCCGCTGCTGCCGGGGAGGCGGGGGGGAGCAAAGACCGGCGTGGGTTGGCCAAAGGGACGGGAGCAAATACCGAGGTGAGGAGCGGCGGGCAGGCTGCGTGGGGCGGCGATGCGGAGGTGCTGGAAGCCCGAAGGAGAGTCGGGGCGGGAGGATTGTGACAGAACCTCCTAATTCATGGGCCCACTTTTGTCTTTGTCCCAAAGACCTCGGCCGTGTGCGAGATGCACCCAATAACTTAAGAACTGCTTAGGGTGTCATCGAAACCCGATTACACCACTCATACGAGGATCAACAAAGGAGTAGCTACAACATTACAACATTTGTTACAAAAAATATAGATCGAGTGCGGAAGAATAATAACATAATTTTACAAAATATGAGCAAGTTACTTTTTGAGTAGACTTAACTTAATTTGCGGAAGCCGAGGGAAACTAGAAGAAACCGGATCATGTCGAGCCCGCAGGCATAACCTTGGTTAACATCACGAGTCGACACACGCAACAAGGGTTAACAAACCACGAGTACACAATGTACTCCATTAAGACTTACCCGACAAAAAAAAGACTCCAAGGATATTTGGCTTAAGGGAAGTAGAACTAGAAAAGGGGAGTTTGCGAAAAGCTTACTACAAGTGGATCCTTACTTTCAATCTTTTTAGCATCAATTTTGTTGAAGCATAATTAAGCTAGATTTGCACCAGTTCTATCTCAAACACTTTTTTAAGCAACACATCAACTTATCTCTGCATCTCTTTTCCCTTTTAAAACCATGAGTAACCTTGTTTCTTCAATTTCTGATGATGAAGGTGGGGAATCGGGTCTCCTTCTTCGAGAAGCAACGGCGATCCGCGAATCGATTCAAAACCCAATTTGGGGATTCCTAACCACACGACATATGTAGTACCCAAACTTGCATATATCAACCTTTTTTCAGATTTGTCCAAAAGCGGGAGCGAGGCTGCGCCACCCGAAAGCACAATTACTCCACCTCCCTACCCCGCCCTAATGGCGGTTTGACCCGATGAGGGTGGGTACATACTACCCCCGCCATCTCTCCACTCCCGGTCGCGTGGTTGCCATTCCCCGATTTGGCTCCACCGAGATCCGCTTACCTGGGAGTATGTGGCTAGTTAGGGTCGACCGATGCTGGGGGTGATCGCGTCCGGCGTGCCATTGACCAAAAAGGTCTCGGGCGCAATATGCGTTTCAACACGCCCCGATTTCACTCAGGCCATACAACGGGACGGTCCTTAAACGATCAACACGGGACAAGCACACAGCTAGGTATCCCTACCGGCTTTCAACCTACGTCCCGTCGATCTCAAGTCCATCACTACCATATGTATTCTCATGAACCACCATCGGGGTGTTCTCTTTTTCCAAAGCCGGGAGGAACAAAGATAAAATCTATATCTCGCGAATGATGAAACCATCACTTTCGACTTCTACCGAAATCTAGGCATTACTAAGCATAAGATATCGACCTACACATACTAGTGGGATAAAATTGCGGAATAGCGTAGATCAAGGTAATCATGCAAAGAGCGGTATCAACCAACTCCTACTAACTTAATGCACATTGCACTAGACTTAAGGTGAATAAAATATTTATAAGCGAGAGAAGGGTTTATGCTCAGGGGCTTGCACGTGTTGCGAGGAAAAATTAGATTCCTTAACGAGATCACCGAGTCATACTTGACCTCGATATCAGCGATAGATGGATCTTCTTGAAAGCTCGACCATCATGAACCATCTCACTCTCGTATACTCTACACGTAGATGATGATGCATGCTTTAGCATGATGAAGTATAAATATGATGCTTGATGGATGCATGAAAAAGATAAACACTTGAGTACAACTTTCCTTCACGATAAAGTTGCAACCCAACAAAACCAACTTGTTGAACTACTCTACAAGATATCATCACCATTGCCTAAGGAGTTCTCAAGGACCACTTAATTGTGATATGATCCAAGTTTCACAAAACAACCCAAAAAGTCATACAAAAACCTAATTTATTTGACACTAAACAACTTATAACTCACATGAAATAATAGAGCATAGAATAGAAAATAATTTAAACTTGTCAAAACGACTCCAAACTTTTTATACAAAAAGAACACATCATAAAACAATACCAAATAAATTTTTATGATTTTTGGATAAATATTTTATTTTCTAAAAAATCATGGAAGATGCCTTTTTCAATTAAAATTTGTATTTTTAAATCATGCAAAAACTACTCAAAATCAAAGTTTCAAATTTTTCATGGATTCATATACTCATAAGAAGCTTCTACAAAAATTTTCAGAATTTAAGGAGCGATTTTCAAATTTCTATGAATTTTGAAAGAACCAAAGACTATTCATAAGAAAAGAAAACAGATAAAACATTGAATAAAAAAAAACACGGGCTGAAACCAGCCCGGCACTTTCATGCGGTCCATACTGTTCAAAAGGCCAACTACTGTTCACCATGGGCGAATTATTTTTATTTTGGCCCAAGATTTGATTCGGCCCAACACTATTCCTCTTGGGGCGGCCCATTTGCTACAAAGGACCGGCGGTTATCGTAGGCCTTGCCACTCGTGGCGTACACTGGCATGGTCACGGCTGTGGCGGTGGCGCGGGCAAGACCGGGCGTTCGACGACGGTGGTGCGGTAAAGGAAAAGAAAAGGGCAAAGAGGGGCAGTGGCTCACAGGGGACACGGCGATGCGACGACGATGGCTTGACTCCGAGGGTGGCTGAGGGGGTTCGACGAGCGGTGATGGCGGGCGGCGGCGGCTCCAAGACGACGTAACGACGGCGTTCCGGCGGCTACAAGCTTCAGCTGGGTAAACGGGAGGTTGATCACAACCACATCATCAAGGCGCTTCAAATGGCTATTGGTTAGCCAAAAAGCTCACCGGTGAAGGATGTTTGACGGCGGGCGGCTCGCGGCGCCACAGCACGACGTCGCCGAGGAAGAAAGGCTCGTGACGCGGGCTAGGAAGGGAGAAAGGGGTTGTGGCCGGGGACCGGAGGAGCGTGATAAGATTGCGAAGGCTGGCCGACGAACTAAGGCAGCGAGAGAAGTTGCGATGACGGCGAATTCGGCGGCGGAAATGGTCGTCGACGGCGGCTAGGTCTTCGGAAAAAAAAAGAAGACGACGGCGACGCACGACTTTTATAGAGAATGGAGGGCATGGGCAGTGGAAGGGGATGTCGCGAAGACGGCCCGGGTAGGCTGGTGACGTAGGGAGGGCGGCGAAGGCTCGAGGCGGCCACGGCGCGCCGGTCGGCAGCTCCGGCATGGGGAAGACGGGGGGTTTCCCATTCCACCGTAGATCCTAAACTTCTATCTTTTCTGAAATTTGTCAAATTCTCCCCAAATTTGAACTGAACTCGAAAAAATCCAAAAAGTGACTTAGGCTAATTTTTCAAGATCTACAATTTTCATAATTGGAAGATTTTCAAATTGAGCCTCTAAATATGACTTTTTGAAATGCAGTTCAAAATTTTGAAATTTGAATTCAAAATTACTTTTAAAACCATGTAACAACTTGAAAAACTTTGTACATGACTTTTGCTCATCTCAACAAGATCTACAAACTAACTTTTTGAAAGTTTTTGCAAATTTTGCTTAGATTTTGAAATATGGTTTTTAAATCAAAAGGGGACAAAACCCTAATTTTGGTATTTTCAAAATTACTCTAAATTTTGAACTAAACTCTGAAAACTCAAAATACCATCTTTGTTCAACTTTGAAAACTCTACAAAATTGCTTTAATAACCATACCCAAATTCTTTATAAATTTTGAATAAAAGAAAGGGGGTAAAAGAAAGAATGGAATTTAGGGTTTTCGGAGTTCAATTCAAACTTGAATTTGATTCAAAATTCAGATTCCCAACCTATACTATCCAACCATCATACAACAACACACTTAGGATCAAACATAAATTAAACTTAATTTTGTCTAATCCAAGACTTAAGCGGTAAGTAACACTGGGGGTGTTCTGACCTTTCCCCTATCGAGAATCTCGCCCCGAGATTCAGAAGCGAGAATGAGAAGGGGAGAAAAACGATTAACATACACAGATCTAAAAGTACACTCAGAGAGAATACATGACTTTGAAAACTAAACCACTCAGATCTAGAACAACACAGCTAAGAGCACGGACGACAACTAAGCGCCTAATCAAACAGCCTCGATAAGCGAGGGCAATGAAGGAACAACAGGATAATGATTATCCAGAACATGGTAAAAGACCAACAGACCCAGAAACAGGACTGTGAACACTCGATCATTGCAAGCGCCAAGATGAAAAGCATTCCAAGAACAAAAACTTCAACGAACGCCATATCGGGTAACTCTATGTCCATCCGCTCCTTCCTTCCGGCTTGGTGGCTTTCCAATCTTCCTCACGACGAGAACTGGTGGAGAGAAACAACTCACGAGATCTACTCTGATCTGAAGATGGGAAGGGAAAGGGGCGTGTAGAAGATTTTATAGCTTGGTGGGCAGAGATGGGGCTCAACACGTCGGGAAGTAGGCCGAGTGGAGGAGCATCACCGGCGGTGCTGGACAAGATTGGCCATGGCACGCTTCTACTGCGCGAACCAAGGTGGGAGAGAGGAAGAGGATAAGAGGAGTGGATTCGTCGGCAAGGAGGCGTGCGAGAGGCTGTTCTAAAAGGCGAGAAGAAGGGGGTCCGGTACGGGGACGAAGGCGAGCGTCGAGAGACGACACGAGTGCAGGATAAAGGAGGGACGCACGCTGCGCGAAGACGGCGAGTGCGACACAACGCTGCAGCCACGCACGAGACGGGCACAGCGAGACTGCAACACAGACGCAAACGGAAGAGGGAGAGGATGCTCACGGCGTTCAGAAGACACGTGGCGGCAACAAGATGCCACAATGATCCTGACCTTCAGAAATGGTTAACAGAGTCTCTTATCTACCACTTCTTGTAGTCTGTTAATGTTGATGTCAGTGACTTGCTCTTCAAGGGTCACCTTTTCTTGTAACTTTCAGAAGGAACTCACAAAACAACTGATCCGATATACGAGTCCTCGGATAGAATATAGATAAAGAGCCAAGGAAATTCACGGTAAGGGAATGCTTTAGCGTAGTTTTGTAATGGATTATGATTAGAAATTAATCATAATACCACGGTCAAAACCACAACCACGGAGAGAATTCATATGATCAAAATTAGTGGTGACCAAGGATTTCTTAAACGAAGGATAGCAAACAAAAGGAGTTCCAAGGCGTAGAGTCACCATGGGACGGTGATTCAAGATCAAAGCCAAGGATATACTACTAGAAGAATTTAGATAGAAGAGTTTGGAAATAATCAACCAAGATTTTAGGCGAAACCAAGGAGTTATCGAAGATCAAAGAGAGATGTGCATGACAAGAGTCATTTAAGAGACCCCACAAAATCTTGGCTTCATTCCACACGACGCAACACAAGTCGTGGCAAAAATTACATATAACATCCTAAATTTGGACTAGGGTTCAGCCAAAAGTTACACACAAACTAACAAGTAGAACACAAACAACACCCAACATTGATAAAATTCATTCATTGAAAACTAACTTATTAAACATCTAATAAATTCACAAGAATTTACCAAGCTCTCAATCAATAACTAAAACCTCATTTCATAAACATGAGAAACACCTCATGTGCACTATATAAAAATGCTAAAATTAACATATGTAATGCAAGGATATCTACTAATAATGCAATAAGATGATCATGAATAACTGGAATATGAAGATCTTTTCCCCTTAAAAAGAAATCTAATTTTCGAATTTCAAGGTGACAAATCCCGTGGGACAAGTAGTGGGAAAAAGAAATATGTCAAATATATATTGACTTGTAAGAAATTTTGCAAAACAACAAAGTTGATATCAAGATTGTAACGAGAAGCAAAAAGGTGATTGCAACCGATAAGGGGAGAGGAGTACGGATATGAATTTCGTTTTTACAAGGAAGGAGAAAGTACATTAATTGTGGACTATAGTGAATCATGACCATAGACCCCGACTTAAGCGAACGCCCGGCAGTATTTCCTTATGGCCGCGGTCCATAGGAGACCCCAGGTTTCGACGCTATTTTCCGGTCACAGGTCATGGTTCTATCATAAGACACAATTATTGCAACTCTCAACCAACACATGTTGGTTGTCAAAGTGAGAAGAAAAGCATGTGTCATAATGGAAGAAGTCAAAATACAACACATGTATGAGTTGAGAAATTAAGGAGTAATCTCAGGCTTTTACATAGAGTTAACATGGCAAGGTACAAGCTCCCAAAGATTAGGAACTTATGAAGCAAAGACTATCAAATAGAAGTCCATTAACCAAAAACTTGGTATAGGACGAAATTTAGGACAAACAACTATAAAGAAAAATAGTTGTCCGATTAAAAGGAGGAAGATTCAACATTATATAAATGATATGATGCATGCTCGCCCTATACGTCTTCACAACATTAGAGTACTCTGTCTTCATCATGTTAGATGTTAGTAGGTTATAGGGCTTTACTTTATGTCCTATCTTTACTTGCACCAACGAAATGTTGAAAAGCACTTAGCAGAACATTGTCGGCGAAGTTGACTCCCCAGTTGTTCTTCAAAAGATGACATGAAACTTCTTGAAATCTTTTACTTGACTCGTCGGAAAAAAATCTTCATGAAAGCTTCCAGCAAGCATAAGGAAAGAAAGAATATTATTTTTAAGTTGTTACTTTCAAAAACTTTTTAGATTACAAAATTATTTTGAAGTTTTCAAAAGTAATATTGTAGCGGGTCCTAAGTATGAGCTCGATACCATTCTGCGAGTAACCTCCTAATTCTTGGGCCCACCTCGCCTTCTTTTTCCCAAAGACCTCGGACAGTTGTGCAGATGCACCCAATAACTTAAGAAGCCTGTCGGGTGTCGCCGGAAACCCCGATTACACCACTCATACCGAGATCAACAAAGGAGTAGCTACAACATTACAACATTTGTTACAAAAATATAGATCGAAAGTGCGGAAGAATAATAACATAATTTTACAAAATATGAGCAAGTTACTTTTGAGTAGACTTAACTTAATTTGCGGAAGTCGAGGGAAACTAGAAGAAACCAGATCATGTCGAGCCCACCGACATAACCTTGGTTAACATCACGAGTCAGCACCGCAACAAGGGCCCTTATGACGGGATGACGGGATGTGTTCGGTATTGAGAGAAAATAAAAGTGTGTACTGTATACTTATGGTGGGTGGGCCAAATTCCCGGTTCTTTTCTAATTTCATCGGGCGCCGGGCCGTTTTTATATCGCGTGCCACGCGGGCGGGGTGGACGGCCCAGGCACGGCCCGTCACCGGGCCGTCTACGTGCCTCGGGCGGGATCACCGTGCCGTGCGTGCCTCGGGGCGGGCCAAATTCCCGTGCCACGGGCCGCGCCGACGGCCTCGTGCTGCATGCACATGTATATTTATATAGTGCAATAAATGTTTAAACAAATATTGTTAGTCAAGTATCAGATTGTACAAGCCAAAACTGTCATTTACACTCAAACAATATGTTAATATTTTTTTCTGAGGGGAAGAATATGTTGATATATTAGTACATGGGAGTAACAGGATATCAAAGCCTTCTAATGGATATGTTCACTTAGACTAATCTCCAAATAATATGAGAAAGAAACCAATGATAGCGTTTCCAAAATAGTAGTACCTGTGTATCAGAACAATACCAAACCCTGAATACTTAAATCGTACAGATAGATATACGTCGTAATAATCCGAAAAACAATGCGGTATTTGATAACAAAAGAAAAGTTGGCACGCAATATTAATGGATTATCAGTGATCGAGCAACGATCATCATCAGCAGCAGCAGGTGGGTCGCCAAGTTTGTGCTGGCTGGTGAGCTTCCCTTGTTGCTGAGCGTTGGATTCATTCCACCACTTCAGCTGGTCCACCCATTGTCCACTCCATTATTCTACATCATTTGTCCTTTTCATCATTACTAGTTAAACCACTAATAAACAGGACTAATATATCAAGAATCAGCTTCGCAAAAAAAAAAAAAAAAAAAAGGATTATCAAGATGGGGCTAGGAGGCAGCAGTGCCGTATGGTGTTGGCGTTCCTGCACAATCTATCGCCACATTTTGAATTGAAAAGAGAGGGGGGAAAAACCGGCGGTATTGGGGGTTGGTGACGCCGGATCAGACGGTCTCCATCGCTCGGTTAACTTTATTGAAGAGAAAATTATTTTCATGCCGTGGCCGGTGCTCGCTCGTCGGAGCCGCCGGCCGCTGGCTGCCTCCCTTTTCCCCAACCCAACTCCGACCAGTGGACGACTAAAGCTAATCCGGCCGGCGACTTCACACTCGGGGTACGTTTTTTTGACAAGACACTCGGGGTACGTTGCAGCACGGCGTCGGAAACACCCAAGACGACGACGCTTGAGGCACAAGGTTTTTACCCGGGTAGCGATCACCGTGCATCAGCGGTTGGAGTTTTGACGCAGATTTGACAGGTTTCGGTGCATCTGATGACGGACCGACGACTGCACGTTCACATTGAGCTGTGACAAATTACCGACGACTGATTACTGCTGGAGCTAGCCTTTCGTTCCGACCGCGTGCTGGGGAATCTTTTTGCGCAATGTTCTTGGACTAGCAGCGGCAACACATGTTCAAGAGTTCAAACCAAGCATGATAATTCAAAGTGAACGGCTTCTGTGACATGCCATATCTATCGATATGCATCATCAGTTGAGTCACATGCACGTTTGCACACATGTTTGTACCACCAACCATCACAGTACTACTGCTACTGCAGTATAGTCATATTGCAGTGTACATACATACTTTCATACTACTAATCAAGCAAGCAAACATGCCTAACCTTTGCCAATTTTGTATGCATACTACCGTATTGGTGCCTGCTTTCAGTATGATTGGCATCTAAAGTTGTGGTCATACATACATATGCTCCTGTTGTAGTCTTGCTAGTATTCATAATCTAGAGGAAAAGCAGAAAGAAAGCACTAGGAAAGGAAATGGGGCGTGCAGAGGAAGGGAGCAGCTCAGAGTTGAATGGATGGTGGATGGGTCGTCGTCTGCACGTACACTGAAGCTGAGTGGTGGTGTGGGGATAAGACTGAAATGGAGGCGGATCGGAGCAAAACGGATCGAAGTGGCCGCCTTTGCATGATGTGGAGAGAAAGCAACGGCAGCAGCAGCCCGGAGAGGAATGAGGATATGATATGATCATGCTTATCATGTACGGCATGTTTCTCACACGCATGGGACCTGCAGAGGCAACAAGACCCTCGGTGGCCTGTGCTGGCACGCCACAAGGCCACACACACACACACACACAAAGAAAAGAAAATTCAACAATGTTCATCTGATATGAATATATGATATGGGTGCATATGCATTATGTATTGTGTTGTGTCCCTCGAACAAGGCGACATTAATTTTGGATAATGTCCTTTTGGAGGGAAAAATAGTACTTATAAAAGAGGATAATGTCACGACATGCATGCAAGGCATCACGTAGCATATTTTATTGCGGCGTACTCGTATGTAGGCCACATAATTGAAAGAGAGCAGAAAAAGGATGCAACGTTTGTTTAATGATGATGCATCAGCATCACATACTAATCATTTTTTTTTCCGAGAACTCTTCGGGGGATTAAATCATCCACACCTGCTTGTATTCCACAGATTCCGGCAAGTCGGTGGACGGAATAAATGGACCCATTACAAAGTAAACTCCAGAAGTAGGTGAGTTTAGATTACATGAGGTTCAATTCTCTGTTGGGGGCTGCTGGTTTATATGTCATCTTTCTTTGAATTGTGTCTCCACCATTGTGGAATTTCTGAAACTCTTGAAAGTTTTTCCCAAGGCTATAGAGGAATTCTCCAGTCTTTTTGTTTGGGTGCCAGTGCCATGCAAGTCATATATAGTGATCTCTTACTGGTCTCTAGTAAGCATCCTCCGGTGACCATGAGCCATGGTGGAATGATACTGAAACGGCCGAAGTGGCATTTCAGTTGCAGTTGACGAAAGCTTAACCACTCCATTGACTCTTGAATAATGAGCGTGTTGCGTCCGTTATGTGCATGCTTTAGCTAGTTTCCTTGAATAGAGAGGCGCCCTTGTGTATTCTAATGCATGCATATGTGTGAGATTATATGCTGAAACAAACCGGCTAAGTGAATAGTGTTTTGTGAGAGAGAATAAACTGAAACAAACCGAAATAAGCCGAAACAATCCCGCTAAATAGGGTCACACAGCTGGGTTGTATTGACATAGCAAAGATTAAGATTGTTATGTATTGATATAGCATAGATTAAGATTGTTATGTAGGCAATTTTCTGGGAATTACATTCCCCCCTTTTCGTGTGTCCATCCTTCAAAATATTTGCATTGAACGCGTGAGTAGACACGTGACCGTGTCATGAGGTGCTTGACAACACGATAAGCAAGCGTTGTGTACATACTCACCTCATACCCGCCCTAATTGACAAAATCCTTGCGGTATCGATGTCTGGCGACGGGTGCCCCCGTTTATTCAGATACCAGGATGTCGTACGCTCTGTCCTGAGCAGAGAGAGCATCATCATCGTGCACGTCTGCCTCTACTAGCTTTTTACACGCACTATTGCGCTGCCACGTACTGTACTATTCTGAGACACTAATGATATAATAAAATACAGTAATAACTAACCATACCGCCAGAACTGTACAAACACCACCAACTCAAGTGCTGAGCCAAGCAAATTCTATTGCGACTTGCGAGCATGCCTATGCATACGACGCAGGAGGGACGGACGACGGTGGCGGCAGAGGCGACGATTGCCGCCACGCCACCACCGATCCGATGCCGATGGCCCTTATTCTGAACACCGTGACGGCATGGCCAGCGAGCTGCTCCACTTGCATCGCACGGTGTCCCTCCCCTTTCTGCACATTTTCTGCACAGGCAGCGCGCGCGCGCAGCGCTGGCAGGCTACGTGCGGGCTGGCCGGCCGCCGGGTCCGTTGCGTTGGATCGACGGAGCGAGCGGCTAGGCTGTCAATTCGTGACAGCACGCGCTGGTCCGCCCGTGACGCTACGGAACAAACAACGGAGGCGGTGACCAGGTCGGCCAACGGCGACCTGCCCGCCCCATCGACCGCACGCCGGGCACTGAAGGCGGCTCCTGCGCACGCGCCCGGTGCTCTCGCGTTGTATTCACGCCGCGCGCCGCGTCGGCGTATCAGTCGATTCAAGGACGACGGATCGAGCAGCACTGCATTGACTCACGCGACCACCCAGATCTGGACGGCCCGCCGAGGGATGGCCACTCGACCTGTTGCGCGTCGCGCAGCGTCGTCTGCGTGCACGCCTGCAGAACGTACGCACGCACGTACTACGCGGATTCTTCTTGAGCCTTCTCTAGTGGCCGAATGCCGATGCCCGTTATCCATACTGCTCCCCGAGAGCAGTGGGAGCAGTAGAACACCGACAATGCGACAAGGCAGTCCGGACGTACAGTACCTCCATTAATTTTACTGTGAAAGAAGACGTCAGCCAGCCGTTGAAGCACACGCAGGTACGATGACGGGCTTTGCCTGCCAAGCCGAATTTCGCTTGCCATTGGCAACCTTTAACCTTGGAACATGTTTAGTTGGTGAAAGTATATGTCATTCTTTTGACACATGTATGGAGTATTAAATGTAGATAAACAAAAAAATTAATTGTACAGTTTGACTGAAAAGTGCGAGACGAATCTTTTGAACCTAATTACTATAGTAGGACAATAATTATCAAAAATAAACGAAAAATGCTACAGCCCAAAATATTTTACCAACTAGGCCTTGTAGATCCAGTCGCAGCCGCCGGCTTTGCCTCGTGTCTCCCTTCGACTCTCCATTGAATCCAGCTCTGCCTTCCCGGTTCTTCCTCTGCTTTTTTTCCCTCCCGAAGGAAAGTTCTTCCTCTGCTTTTACGAGTGTCGTCCTCATTTTTCTTATTCTTGCTCTGCTTTTACTCGCGGTCGTCGACGTCTTGCAGCGAGCTATCAGCTATGTACTCGGAAACGTTTAATTAACCGGCTTCCATCGGTCGGTTTCTCCTTTATTCTGTCGGAGATCGGATCGGAAAAAAAAAGCTCCAAAAGCCGCAGGCGGCCAAGCGTGCGTGCGTGTCATCCTATGCTGCGCCGACTGCGGGACCGTGGCGGCGGCGTCTGCGATACTTGGGCCGCGCAGTGGGACTTGCGTCGATGCAGCAAAGAATCAGGACCGCGCACGAGTGCCCGCAAAATACATGTCCTTCCACACGTAACGCCGTGCGGGCGGCGCGGCCATGCTTAGGTCACGGTGCGAGACTTGTCACTTGATTTGTGGATGCCGAATCAGACGCAAACACCTGCCTGCCTGTGTGTGCCACCATCACCTCACATGCTTTTCCAATGGCGGACGGATGTCACTGGTGGAGACCCAACGGGGGCTGCTTCCACGCTGCCAGTGATACAGTTGAAGTTGTTCGTGTCACGGCAGGGTCATCGCATAGATCTTCGCATGAACGGATGAACCCCTAGCACGTGCTGACAGAGATGTTGCCACAAGTACTGCATATCTGTATTTATCAGGCCTTGTTTAGATTGCTAAAATTTCTAATTTTTTCTCATTTTTCTCCATCACATCACATTAAATACATCAAAAGACATATGTTTGGAGTATTAAATGTAGTAAAAAAAAAATAACTAATTACACGGTTTAGATGTACATTACTAGTGTAATGCGATGGTAGGATGATATTTTACCACTAACAAAACAAAAACGTGCTAGTATAACGATGTGACATGCGGGTACAAATTTTAGCAATCTAAACAACAAATGCGGCTGCTCGCTGGATTCCTATATGTTCATTTTTCACGGGAAAAAGTCTACTTTTCGGTCCTCCAACTTTTTGCGAAAGTCGATTTTGGCATTCAACTCCAAACGGGACAAAACAGGTCCCTCAACTTTTCAAACCGTGCGCGATTTCGTCCCTCGGCGGGTTTGGCGGTGGTTTCACTACCATAACTTCGGTTTTGCTACGGTGCCTGTGGTTTCGTTTTTTCTCTTTTCTTATTTATTTAAATTTGAATCTTTCAAAAATCATAGTAAATCACGAGAAAAATGCGTAAAATAGAAAATCTAATTTTGTTGGACTCCACATAAGTAGAGCTACGCAATGAATATATAATATGGTATACTTTAATATAAAATTTTTTTGCTATGAAGGTTTTGCCTTTTTTCTTTTTTATTTATTTCAGCTCAATATTTAAAAAAATCATAATAAATTATAAAAAATCATAAAAATTGAAAAACCAATTTTGCTAGACTCCACATGAGCATATTTACACAATAAAGATATATAGGTGTACTATTTAATTTATTGGCGGGATCCATCGATCGGGTTCACATACAAATGCGTGCAAATGCAGATCGCAAAGCCAACAAACTGGCTAACCTAACCCGGCTAAAGAGCCCAAAGAACTACGTCGCGTGTTATTGCGCGCCTCATGTGGAGTCCAACAAAATTGAATTTTTTATTTTATAATTTTTTCTGTAATTTACTATGATTTTTTAAAGATTGAGCTGAAATAAATAAAAAGAAAAAGGGAAAACCTTCTAGTAAAAACTTTGTACTAAAGTATACCATATTATATATTCATTGCGTAGCTCTACTCATGTGGAGTCCAACAAAATTGATTTTCTATTTTATGAATTTTTCGTGATTTACTATGATTTTTGAAAGATTCAAATTAAATAAATAAGAAAAGGAAAAACGAAACCACAGTCACTGTAGCAAAACCGGAGTTACCAGTAGTGAAACCACCGCCCAAACCGAGGGACGAAATCTGCACGGTTTGAAAAGTTGAGGGACCCGTTTTGTCCGGTTTTGGAGTTGAGGGACCAAAATCGACTTCGCAAAAGTTGAGGGACCAAAAGTAGACTTTTTCCTTTTTCACGTTTGCTTGACTGAAAAGTGGAAGGAAAGCAGCAGTACAGTACATGTCACACACGTTTCGGAGATGGCCACTCTGTGGGCCGCGGCCCACTAGACGGCAGACTCCATCAAGCAAAAGAAAGAATGCTCTACACTATCTGGACACACATGGGTCTGGGTGAGGTAAAAGGATCAGTTGCATGAAAATTCTTGTGATAGAACATTGAAAATTATCGGGAATTATTTCCTATGCTAATTATTCAAGTCTAGTAGTAAATCTTGTATGAGAACAGTCTATACAGGCACACAGCCGATGGGATCTTCAGTTACATACAAACATTCTACTATACTGGGAAGCGTACAGAATGGCTCGCTGCTCGTGGATGACAAGTACGTATATTCCAATACTGTAATCTCGGGACATTTTCATAGTTTGGATGTGGCGAGCTTGATGAGATCCTTCCTAAGTATCTTGCCCGACGCGTTCTTGGGAATTTCTGTCACAAACGCCACCTTTCTAACCTTCTTATAAGGCGCTACCTGTGAAGGTTACATTACATAACCGCAGCAGGTCAGAGAAACTGCAGAAATTCAGTATGATGAATGCATGTATGTACTTATATATAGTGAACGAGATGTTTCGGTTCTTTTTGTTCTTCCTGGATCATCTGATCATTCAGTCATCATGAGAACACGCACCTGTTTCGCCACAAACTCCATCACCTCGCGCTCTGACAAATTGCTCCCCTTCTTCCTCACTACATAGGCCATTGGGAACTGGCCGACCTCTCGATCAGGAAACCTACCGAAGCACCAGAACATTTACTTATTTAAATACAGTCCTGACACAGTTAAGAGGCATAAGGAGTTTACTGACACTCACGGTATAACGGCGACATCCTGGATTTCTGGGTGAGTTAGCAAAAGAGCTTCCAACTCTGCCGGAGGCACCTGTCCATATACAAGTTATATTTCAGGTGCCAAGGAACACTTAATGGTTCAGTTCAGACTGCTATTCTCCAAAAAAAAAAAAATAATGGTTCAGACCACAGAAGCAGCATTTTTTTATCTTTTTTTTTCTCTCTCTTTGAATTCTAGGGACGGAACTGCGCCAGCTATGGGATCGCAGCAGGATCAAGTGTTCAGAGTCTTAGTGTTTGCAGCAGAGGTTCAGCCAGGCCTTGTCCAAGATGGCGACAACTATTAGAGAGGCATTTCAAGGCCAGAATGTCATCAGCGATGTTTACCTGATACCCTTTGTATTTGATCAACTCCTTCAGACGATCCACAACGAAGAGATACCCATCCTCATCTATGTAGCAGAGATCCCCAGTCTTGAGCCATCCGTCAGATGTTACTGTTGACTGCGTTGCCTCCGTGTTCTTGAAATACCCTGGGAACACCAAAGTTGCATGTTCGTAAGGTACTGACTAACCTATTCTAAAAGTAGTAAGATAAAATCTACCAAATTGTACTACGCAATTCATGTGACCAAAGACCAATACTTGTCTATAATTGTTTGTGATACCCAGGCTGCCCTTCCCGTTAGGGTTCAAAAATGAAAATGACAATATATTCTGTTGACTAAATGAGCATACCATGATATTCAGGCAAAATACCTATGAACTTTGTTGTCTAAACACAGAAGGCAGCAGTTCCACTACTTTCTGAGTTGTGTCTGTTGTGTCGTACTCTATGAAATGGTTGGAATCAGTTCCTGAACTCCGCTTAAAGGGTGGGACTGTGCAAAAGGCTTCCAGGGGACACAAATTTTGAGTTACATTCAATCGCAGTTCAGCAAAGAAAATCCAGCTTTACTGACACATTGGCACACATCAACTGCAATTAGGTTGCTGATATGGAACAACTGAGGCAACAGTAGAAGCAAATCTCATACATTCTCAATCTAATGCATGTTCTGAACAGAACAGAATCAACACCTGAAATCTTACAAGTAGTGTGGGTGACAGTCAATGCAGTGTATAAACATTTCAGTTAAGCATGTCGTTGCTTGCATATACGTCTCACGTCTTCAGAAGGAAAATCCTGATGAGTACTCGTTCAAGATCAAGATATCTTAACCAGCGAAATAGAAGTCTGTGATTAAGCATAAACAATAACATCGAAAATGAGACACACCTTTTTCCTGCATTGCTAGGCAATGATAGTTAATATAAACTGATTGTATTTGTGAGATGAGTACCACCTGAGTACATATTTAGCAGTCTGGAACAAATGAGCATACTGATTGCAGCAATTTCATTATTTTCTGACCTGAGCGTATTATGTGCTACTCCCTGAACTAGGCTTACAAAAGTGAGACTGTTTAAAAGGCTTCCAATTCCATGTGACAACAATATGCCATCAGAGTTCGGCCAGCTAACACAGTTACTGACATACTGGTGTACATCAAATTGCAATTAGATTGCTGGTATAAAACTGTAGCAGTAGCTGTAGTGTCTTAAAATACAGGCTAATCGATACATGTTCAACAGACATCATGCATGTCGGCACATGATTGTTAGTACTTTCTGAGTTATGCACGTTATGTCTTACTCTATAAAATGGTTGGAATCAATTCCTCAACTACGCTCAAAGGGTTGGACAGTGCAGGGGCACAAATCGTGAGTTGTGATCCAGTTCAGCACAGCTAATCCAGCTACTGACATATTGGAGAACATCAAACTGCATTAGATTGCTGACATGAAACAAATGAGGTGGCGGTAGAAGCAAATCTCATACATGCTCAATCTAATGCATGTTTGGGACAGAACAGAATCGACACTTGAAATCTTACAAGTAGTGTGGCTGACAGTCAATGCACAATGTATAAACATTTCTATGTTTTCATAAGGGATTAGTACTCATTCAAGATTTTTTTTTCGAGGGCCATTCACCAGTATTTCAGTACTCGTTCAAGATCAAGATATATTAACCAGAAAAATTGAAGTCTATGATTAAGCAGAATACTAACATCGAAAATGAGGCACACTTTTCCCGAGCATTGGTAGGCTTGATTGGTGGCATTAGATGCTATGGGTACATTCTCTGAAACTCATTCGAACATAAACTGACTGTATTTGTGAGATGAGTACCACATGAGTACATTTAGCGATCTAGAAAAAATGAACATACTGATTGCAGCAATTTCATTACTTTCTGACCTGAGCACATTATGTGCTACTCTACTGAAATTGCTGAGCCAATCCCTGAACTAGGCTTTAAAAGTGAGACTGTTTAAAAGGCTTCCAATTCCCAGGTGACAACAATATGCCATCACAGTTCAGCACAGCTAACACAGATTACTGACATATTGGTGAACATCAAATTGCAATTAGATTGCTGATATAAAACAAGCTATAGTAGTAACTGTAGTGTCTTCAAATAGAGGCTACGGCACATGGTAATCTCTAAATAAATGCAAGTACATGTTATTAAATACAGGTAAGTTGGACCCCAGCATCGAGATCTACAAAGATATTCACCTTGGTTACCTGCTGGTAACACCGATTTGTTTTCTTGCAAGCTGTGCAAGTATTATCAGCACATGGTTATCTCTAAACAAATTCGTTTTGCAATTTAGAGCACGTTTAGTACGCTTATTAATTTAACCGCACACCCTGGTCAAGACATTCGGAGCTGAAAGCATGTGTCTAGTCATCTGGATAAGAAATAAAATGTATACAATGCACTGATTCCCGAGCTTTGTTACCTTTCATGACGTATGGTCCCCGGATCCAGAGCTCGCCGGTGCGGTTCACCGGCAGCGCCTCGCCGGTCTCCGGGTCAACGATCTTAGCCTCGGTGTTGGGCGACAGCAGCCCAGCCGTGCCATACCGACGGCTCTCCTCGGCAGAGTCCGTGGACGCGCCGATAGCCGTGCTCTCCGTCAGCCCGTAGCCCTGCAGGATCTCCACCTGCGGATACTTCTCTTTGAACCCCTCGATGAGCTCTTTGCCCAGCGGCGCTCCGCCAGAGAGCACCTTGCGCAGGTTCCCGAGCGGCAGCGGCTTGGGGTGCGCCAGCATGGCGACGAGGATGGGCGGCACAAGCGGGAGGTAGGTGACCCCGTACTCGGTGATGCAGCGCAGCATCTCGGGGAGCTCGTACTTGGAGAGCACGACGATGGTGGCGCCGCAGCCGAGCAGCCCCGTGGCGAAGGCGACGAGGCCGTAGACGTGGAACATGGGCACCGTGCAGAGGAAGGTCTCGGTCTTGTCAGAGCCCTCGAGGCGGAAGCGCGTCATGATGATCTGCACCATGGAGATGAGGCTCCGGTGCGTGGCGACGACGCCCTTGCTGGGCCCGGTGGTGCCCGAGGAGTAGAGCAGCGTGGCCGGGTCGTCCTGCGTGACGCGGCGGTCCCGGCGGCACGCAGGGTCGGGCGGCATGGCGGAGATCTCCCCGATGGTGGCGACGACGGAGCTAGGATCGGAGGGGAGGCGGTCGGGCTCGAGGAGCACGACGCGGAGGCCGGCGAGAGGGAGCTTGGGGAGGAGCTCGCGGGTGGTGAAGGCGACGACGGGCGCGCGTCGGCGACCTGTTTGGCGATCTCGGCGGGCGTGTTGAGCGGGTTGGCGGTGGTGAGGACGGCGCCGAGGGACATGGCGGCGAGCGCGGCGACAGGGAAGTGGACCGAGTTCGGGGAGAGGATGAGCGCGACCTGGCCCTTGCGGAGCGACAGCGGCGGCGCGGCGAGCGCGGTGGCCGCACCTTCCACGGCGCGCCAGAGGTCCCCGAACGTGACCCGGCGGCCCGTGGCGGCGTCGATGAGCGCCACGACGCCCGCGTGGCGCCGGGACGAGAGGAACCGGACGACGTCCAGGTCCGCGTCGGCCGGGAGCGGCACGTCCGCGCGCTTGCTGCGGAAGGTGCGCGTCGCGGCGCAGTAGCCGCTGCGCGCGTCCACCGCCGCCATCGCGATCGGCGGGATCGGATCGCGCGGGGTCCGAGGGAGGGGAGAGGGAGAGGAATGGGTTGCCTCGCCGGGTGCGCCGCCTCTCCGGTCTGCTCGTGCGTGCTGGTGAGTGTGCTCGCCTGCTCTGACTAGTACGGGTGGCAGGTCGCAGTAGCCTTCCTGCGCTGCAGTCGCTTTCGTTCAAATCAAGGTCGCGTGGGGCATGTGGGGAAAAAGGAATTCCGCGTTGGCCTGGCCCTGGCCGCCGTGGACGGACGGAGTCGTTCTGTGACGAACGAGCGGGGCCACCCGTGCGTGTGAACCACCTGTCGGTGACATGGTGCCTCGACTTGCCTACGATGCTGAGAAGTACGAGTAGTTGCTTTGCTTCTGACGTAGTGGATGCTGGTCGGGCCGCGGAAGTGCGTTGCGTGCTCCACTGCCGACTGCCGTGCGGGAGAAAGAGCTCGTACCGTGTCCTTGGTAGTTGCGTTAGTGTAGCTTATTGACGTTGCAGGATCAGAAAACACAACAGCTTGCCGTTGCCGGGCGTCGGCCGGCTCGGACGGGCGGACGGCAACCCCCGCAGGCCTCAACTCCGCATCCTGGACTCACCGACGACCTTCCTCTCCGTCGCCGCTTGACTTGCAATGTCTGACTTTGGCTCTCCCACGGCAGGTGGTTGCTTTGTCTCTCTCATGCTTTGGGTAATTGATGCCGCTAGAACCATGGACCAAGGATAATGCAAATGGAAGCCGTCTCCTCTAGTAGGATTTATAAAAAAGATTAACGTAGATGTTGCTTTCAACGAGGAAGATCGACAAGGTGCCAGTGCCACTAGAGTAATCGTTCGTGATGAAAAAGGTCATGTTTTAGCGGCTAAATGCAAGTGGCATGATTCAATTCTACATGTTCTTACCGTTGAAGTATATGCAACACGTCGCGATGGAGCTGTTTTTAATGAACTTACTAAACTGTGCAAAGGTAATGATAGAAACCGATAATTCAGATCTACTAAGCTTTTTTTTTTTTTGGAGAAGTAAAACCCGTAATAGTTCTTCTATTTTGCTTGTTCTTTTCGAAATTCAAGAGCTTATTTTGCTTGTTCTTTTCGAAATTCAAGAGCTTAGTATGAGATGTATATCCTTAGACTTATCTCACGTTAAAAGAGAAGGTAATATAGAAGCCCATGATATTGCTAAGATTGTCTTCTCTTCTCGCTTATATCATACTTGGATGTATGAAAATCTAAAATATACTCTAAAAAACAGACAAACAAAATCCCCTCTCTCTTCCTTTATAAATTATAAATCATTCTAGCTTTTAAATATATACACAAAATAGATAATAATATCTACTTCATAAGTTTGTAGCGAAAATCATGTCATTTAAAAAATTGAAAAATCATTTTATTTAGAAAAAAACTGAAACTTTATGGTTTGAAAACCGAGGACGTGAGAGCCTGTTCTAGCTTCGTTTTGTTTCAGCTTATTTTCTCTCTAAAATACTATTAAATAAACAGAACAACTTCAAAATACCACGTACTTTTGTGGTGGAAATAGTTATATGATGCATCGTGGCGGCGACCACCATGACCGATGGTGGTTCACCTTGTCGTCCAAGATTACTCGGTGGTGTGGCTCTTCCAAGCAATACAGAGAAGGAGCGAGCAGGAGACCAAGATTTTTTTAATAATGGATAAACATATCCGCCTTTACATCTAAAGATGTACACAGCCAATTAAGATTGTTGACTCGGAAGCTAGTTCAAACAATATAAGTGATTCCATCCTTTATTGGAAATCTCTAAAGCAATAATTTCTAATTTCTTGCTCGTCGTTGAGATTGCTTCCTTAACTGTCTTGTCACTTTTAGCTTGGCGGGGCTCAAGAACGTAACCAATACGCTCCTCTGAAAACTATCACGCAAAATAGAGTTAGATTTCATTTGATTAAAAATAACATCATTACGCCATCTCCGGATAGCCCAGCACATAGCAGCCACCCCCACCCAAATCAAATTTCTAATCTTTTTTTATTTTGATTAGCTAGCCAATTCCCGAACATATGGACTGATTGATCGAGGTTGAGTTAGACTAGTAGTATAAAAGATAATCCTCCGGATCATTTTGGTAAGGGACAGTTTAGGAATAAATGTTGGATAGTTTCATCCTATTACGGTATATGCACTTCTGACTCCCTTTCCATTTTTTCTTGGCGAGGTCGTCTTTGGTCAAGACTACCCCTCTCTGTAAAAACCAAAGAAAGATCTTAATTTTTAGAGGAACTTTTATCTTTCAAATCTTCTTATGACGAGACCAAGATATGCAGAACAAAATCTTCTTTTGTCCATAAGCTCATGTCTACCCTTGTTTTAACAAAGAAAACCAAGTCTTTTTCTTCTTACACTGTTCCAAAAATGCTCCTACACTTGTTCGTCGACTTTATTTTTCTTTACTAGCCCTATGTATGGGTGGGTTAACACGGGTCTGGATGGTGTGCTTGGGTGGGTTAACACGGGTCTGGATGGTTTTTGTGGGTTAGTTTGGTGCAGCTAGCTAATTGAATCGTGACTTCTTCTGGGCGGTAAAAATGGGCCAGAATTGCATTTGCTTCTTGGATGGGTAGGGCTGGATTGGGTGGGTTTCACGGATGGTCAGCTCCAGCAATCTTATGCACCGTTATGCAGGTATCTGAACTTTAATCACAAAAATCACACAACGTTATGCAAGTAAACTGAATTACAAAACCACAACGTTATGCAAGTAAACTGAATCACAAAAAACACACAACGTTATGCAAGTATCCTGATGCAAACTGCTATAGATTACAAAACAGAGTCAGGACCTGATACTGATGTAGAAGCAACCCTAGGTAACTCAGTACACGTTCCAACTGCCTCACTTAACGAACATAAGCATGCAGACAAAACATACAGTAGAGGAGGCGAGAGGATGGAGGTACATAACGAACAAAGAGTACCAGGGCTGCCCCCACCCCACCCCCCCCTTTTTTTTTTCTTATTTCAGCGGCCTATCTAAAGATCTCTCGGGAATAACAGAGGATACAATCATTTTTCTACCACTACTGCATAGCTACAGTTGGTCTGGGGAGCAACGAGTTGACGAGATCCTCGTTTATCTTCACAAGTAGCGGGGTCATCTGCTTCATAATCTCTGGAGCATCATTTATCCTATAAATATTTGGATTGGCAACCATGGCAGCCTTGAATGTGTGATTTTTTTAACCGAGCCTTTGTTTTTGGATTGTAGCAAAAATATAATGAGCAATATCTTCAGATACTTGAGTTTGTTGGGGACGTAGATTTTGATGTGTTGTTGCGCTCGCGGAATGGAAAGACTCCCGTGGTTACATCTCGGATACTCGAACGCCTCGCCGAAAGTGGTTATTCTTTGTCCGTCGAACGCCTCGCCGAAAGTGGATTGTTCTTAGATTCTCTGGGTAACTCGCCATGCCCATCCCCATCCATTCTATTGATCTCTCTCGCCGCCACTTCACCGTGGTCGCGCTCTCGACCCCATCCCCTAGCAGCAATTCATAGCAGATTTTAAGTCAATCTAGGAGGAACAATTGCTGGCAAAGTTAAGCAGATTTTGTTGATACTATTCTAGCACAATGTAATATATTAATCAAAACAATTGATGTGCACTTCATCCTACAATTACAATGTCAGATTCATGTTTACACTCTATAAACACATGAGGCTAATTCGCATATTGCACACCGAAATTACATCCTATCTAACATCAGGTTTTGTGGACATGCTAACATGTCAAGGCACCACAATTTAGTACCACCTTGCTAGGGAAGGGGGCCATCACCATCTTATAAGATAGAGTATCCCTCTCCCATCAATCGCTTTTTGGGAGGAATTGGGCTTCTTGCCTTATAAGTGGGCCGTGATCAACACATGAACGCTCGAACCTATGGTGGAGTGTTCCACTAGATTGAGTGGATGCTAACAATTGATATAAGCTCCTGGTTCCGCCTTATGGGGTGGGATGTCAAGGCACCTTGCCTAGTGAAGGGAGCCATGACCACTTTATAGGGAGAGTATCCCTCTCTCATTAGTCCGGGCTTTTGGGAGGAAATTGAGTCTCTTGCCTTTATAAGTGGCCCGTGCCTGAACCTATGGTGGAGTTGGGTTAGATTGAGTGGATGCTAACATAACAGAAAGAAGCTAGTGTCATGATGCGTGACTCGCTGATCGATCTTTTCGTCTTTAGAAGGGGTTAATCTGAGATATTGTGCGGTGCCCAAAGCGAGCCTGGATCTTCATTGCGTTGGGTACACTCACAGTTTCGATCTAATCTTTGGCAACACGACTTTTCCAAAAGCTAGTGAAATCCAAGATCCGCACCCATTAGACTCGAGACCGACCGGCCTGTAGCCAGAAAGACGGCTTTTCCGCTTTGTAGGGTGGCGAAACGGTATATGCATACCACGGCAAGGAACTCGCACCCCCCCCCCCAAAGGAACCGTCGTCAGAACCAAGGAACTCGCAATCCCCCCCAACTACCACGGCAAGGCAAGGATGACGAACTGGATCGGCACCAACCCAGCAGCAGCGCCCCGAATCAAAACTCTATAGACCCAAATCGATAGACAAGATGTAACACTTACCACCACCATCAGCCATCATCGAGTTGAGCGACGCGGCGGTGCCTCCCGAACGCATGGATGTGCCCTGGCGGCGGCGCCTCCCGAAGACGGCGCAGCGGCATCGCCCACCCAAGCGAGAGGAACCACGGGTGGATTGGATTGGAAACATACCCACCCAAGTGCACAAAGTTAGATGGGTGGGCCTGACAACCCAACCCGATCCCTGAATGTTTTTTTTTTTTTCACGATTTTAAATGGGCCGAGGTGGGTGAATTGTGTGGGTCAAGTGACCCATACACAGGGCTATTTCTTACACCAAAGTGGCTTCCGAAAATGCTCTACACGCTTGTTCGCAGGATAACAGCGCATCCATCATGACATATGAAGGAACTGTCCGCTTCACATTTTTTAAGCCGTTGCCGACTTGCCGTTGCTGGCTTCTCGCTGGACCTGGCCTCCTGGCTTTTGTGCTGTTGCTTGTTTGGTGTTTGCTGCCCGAAAAGGTACATACAGAATCGCTCAGCTCCGAAAGTAGCTAGAAGAGAGAACATGGCAGCGGTTCATCCCATGTAATACTTCACCTTAATTTTTCATTGATTCAATCTTTACTAGCTCCGACAGGATTTATAGAAAGAGATGCCACATCTACAAAATCAAATTGGTTTCATAAAAAAATTATCCATGAATAACAATATAGTTTTCTAAATCTTTATTGAAAGTTAGACAAATATGATCAGAAATATGAATTTTCAAGTTGTGAGTCTGGCCATTGTTTACTGGCCATTGTACATAATTAACGAACAGCAGGGCAAGTCTTTAGCCCAAGTATGGGATGTAGTTGACCTCAAGTTAACCTTTAGAAGGAGAGTGAGTGAGCATTTGATGAATATGTGGTATGAGTTATAGTTTAGTAGAAGGGATAACCTTGAATGATGAGGAAGATCAAATTATTTGGGGATATTCCTCTAAAGGAATTTATACTCTCAGTCTCTTTATGCGCTAGTAAACTGTAGAGGTGTCTTGTCTATATATGTGCAGGCTGTTTGGAAGCTGAGTATACCTGCAAGGGATCAGTTTTTTCAGTGGTTAGTGTCACGTAACAGGTTGCTAACGAGAGATAATCTTCAAAAGCGGAGGGAAGTGAATGATAAATCTTGTCTCTTCTGTTCTGAGTTGGAATCGGTTTCTCATTTGCTTTTGATTGCTTTGTGGCAAAGCATGTTTGGTTGGTAATTTCTGAAATACTCGACATGAATATTGGTGGTTCTTATGAATCAGTGGCTAGATTTTGGGTTGCCAATAAAAAAGCATGTGGCCACAAACTTCATTTCAGCTGCTTATGTGGACTTTATGAAAACTTCGCAATGAAACGTGTTTCCAGGGACTTGTTTGGCCGGGCTTCAAGACAATATGGCTGAGAATTGCAAAAATGCTGCGGGGGTGGACGGTTCTGATCAAGGAGGAAGAGGTGCACCAGGCGGAAAGAATTATCAAGATCCTGGAAGAAACATCAAGACAACCTGCCCAGATCGTGTGGAGGACAATGAGATCATCATCACAGTTGGGTCTATTGGATGCTCAGTCTTCCGAGGTGGACATTTCTGAAGGTTTTTCGATGCGAGAGTCAAGCAATTTGGAGTCGGCCTTTGAGCCCTTGTAATAATGTTAAACTGCTTTCCCTTTACATTTTGAGCTGTTAAGCTTGAACGCTACAAACCGAACTATGTAATGTGCTTTTTGTAATGAAAAGCAGGGGAAATCTTTTCTCCAAAAAAAAAAAATGATTTAAAACCAAGTTAAAATGACATATAAATTTGAAAGATGGGAGTAGCGAAGTATCTAAAGAACAAAAAATTTGCCAACTTGCTCGGGTAAAGGGGATCTCAGTTCTAGGTTGATCTGAACAGAGCAAACAATTGGACAAATACAGTCCTTTGGGATGACATTTGGATTACAGAAAGCGTTTCTTGAGATGTTATTTCTAGATTTTATATATTTGGAAGGTGTTCCGCTGCACAAAATTTAAGTACAGAAATTTTATATCTTCGCAGCAAACACCCAATTCGAAAAACAAAGAAGGAAACTTGTTTGGGCCAAATGTCCACTTCGAAAACTCTGTGCTGTATTAGGCCCGGTGTGATGATAAGTAACGGCCCACGGATCGAAATATGCGTCTAGCCATCGCCACCGTCCATATCCAAATCGGACGGCCCGTAACGCCCCAGTATCCAGAACCCCATCGCCTTATCCACTAGAGAGCAATACAATGCAAACGCACCACCGTGGCTCCGCTCGTGTTCGTGTTCGTGTTCGCTCCACACGCGCCATCACCCGCCAGACCTCGCGCCGGTTACACCAATGGAGGCCGTCCTACGGCATCCATCGCTCTCGCGCCTCAAGCCTCCGAACCCGAACCTTCCCAGAACGCCATCACCATCCCTCGCTCCCCATCTCTCCTTCGCCTCCGCGCGCGCCGGCTCATTGCCGCCGCGGTGTTCCAGGACCAGAAGCCGAAGGAGCCAGCAGCAAGCAAAGGAGGCGATGACGAGGAGTCGTACGGCGAGGTGGACCGCATCGTCTCCAGCCGCACCGTCAGCAACCCGGTGTTCGCGGAGGACGGCTCGGCCAGCGCCGCCGTCGCCACGGAGTACCTGGTGGAGTGGAAGGACGGGCACGAGCCGTCGTGGGTGCCCCGCGGAGGCCATAGCCGCGGACGTGGTGGCGGAGTACGAGACGCCGTGGTGGACGGCGGCCAAGAAGGCGGACGCGGAGGCGCTGGCGGCGCTGCTCGCGGACGAGACGCTGCGGCGGGACCCCGACGCCGAGGACGCGCAGGGGCGCACCGCGGCGCACTTCGCCGCCGGGCTGGGGTCCGAGGAGTGCCTGCGCGCGCTCGCGGCAGCCGGGGCGGACCTGGGCCACCGGGAGCGCGCGGGAGGCGGGCTCACGCCGCTGCACATCGCGGTCGGGTACGGCCGGGCGGGCGCCGTGCGCGTGCTGCTGGAGCTGGGCGCCGACCCGGAGCTCCCCGACGGGCAGGGCCGCACGCCGCTGGAGCTGGTCCAGGAGGTGATCACCAGGACGCCTAAGGGCAACCCGGCGGCGTTCCAGCTGCGTCAGGGGCTGGAGGCGGCTCAGAAGGAGCTGGAGAAGGCCGTGTACGAGTGGGCCGAGGTGGAGAAGGTGATCGACGGCCGCGGCGAAGGCAAGTGGCGGGAGTACCTGGTGGAGTGGCGCGACGGCGGCGAGAGGGAGTGGGTGAAGGCTGCGTGGGTGGCGGAGGACCTGGTGAGCGACTTCGAGGCCGGGCTGGAGTACGCCGTGGCTGAGGCCGTGGTCGACAAGAGGCAGGCGGCGACGGCGGAAGGGGAGGACATGAGATGGGAGTACCTTGTCAAATGGGTGGACATTGAAGAGGCCACGTGGGAGCCCGCCGAGAACGTGGACGCCGAGCTCGTGCAGGAGTTCGAGCAGCGGCAGTCGGGGTCTGATGGCGGCAACACTGCGCCACCGCCGTCGGAGGCGATTGCTTGATGAAGGTGGTTGCGTTTTTTGTTTTCTATTCCTCCGGGTAGCATCTTGAGATGTTGGATTCAATATCCGGGTGGTATTTTAGGATGAAGGAACTTTTTTTGTGAGTATCATATTTCGATCGGAATTTGCAGTTTCAGCCATCCCACTTGGAAATTCTCTGGGGTCTGATTGACAACCGATGGATCTGTTTTGTTTTATTATTACTAGGAAATATGCCCGTGCGTTGCACGGGGGCTTAGAATTATTGCGCCGAGTCAAAACACTTATGAACTTCATATTTTCAAACAATGTATAATAAGAACAGTGTGATATGTTCCAACAATAATTTAAGCAATATTGAAGTAATTATACCTGGATGCATTTTCCTTCTTTTATGTTTTCAGTTGCCTCTGTGTCATCTCCGGCGTGTACTTAATTGTTGACAAGCATCAATCCCTATTTGTAGATTTCTTGTTTTTGCTCTCTAGACTTAACAGGTCCGTGTAATTATGACCATGGATTTGGAGAAGGAACCGAGCAACAATATATATGTAACCGAGCAAAAATATATATATGTATATACGATGGATTTGAGTCCTATTGGCCTTGATTCTTAATTAATGGCCATGATTCTTAATTATCTGCTGCTTTCTGGCGAGCTCTGCCATGTCCAACAACTCCCGCAGGGCCGCAGCTGTAGCATCTCCTGGGATATGTCGACCTCTTTATGGGCATATGTTGCGGCACAAGGTGATGCTGCTCGTCGCCAGCGCCAGCGGGCTGCATCATCGCTTCCAACAGAACCGAGGTGCTGCCCTGTTCCTGTCCCGGCGTTCTGCCTGCAGCACTATCTCCTACTACATGGTGTGGTTGCTCTGTCACAGCGTGGTGTCCCGCAGAATTGAGGTGTTGTGGCGGCGCGGCTGCTGGGGCTTGCACCGATCTCATCGCGACCTCTCGCGATACCTCCGACATCTGCTGGTGTATTACCTGTCCGTGCCAGCACGCCTCCAGGACACGCGGAGTTGGCTCGGTCTCCCCGTGCGGCACGGCGATGTGGTGGTCGTGCTGCTTGGCCTGCTGCCGTATCAACAGCGCCTTCTCCCTCTCGGTGTCCGCTACCGCCGTTTGCTGGTGCGAGCTCTCGTCAGGGAATCCCGGCGACGCCTTGGTGCTGCTGCGGCGCTGCTTTGCAGCCCGGGACATGAGCATTGTCTGCTCGCTCAAGGATTGCCTGCGGTGGCGCTTGATGACGACGTCGGGGCCCTTACCGTCGTGCTTGTGCTTCCCCGTCCCCGTCCCGGTGCTCTTCTCCTCGTGCATCGCCCTCCACCGGACCTCGTCCACCCTCCGAACGCCCAGCTGCCTGGCATCCTGCTCCCTGGCGTTCTTGAGCGCGCGTTGACCTCCACCCTAACCTCGGGCGCGGCGGCCATGACTTCGATTGGCTGGGACGCTGCGAGGGCGCCGAACTCCCTGGCGATCTCCTCCCGCGCCTCGTCCACCTGCGCTCTGCCCTATCGTTCACCTCCGTATATACGATGGATTTAGAGAAGGAACAAGGAACCTAGCACCGAGCATATATAGGATGGATTGGAGTAGTAACCGAGCTGGATAAGGAACCGACCGGGCTTTAAACCCATGGACAGGGCAGACGGAAATTTTGGTGGTCAAGAAATTCTCTCTCTTCATTAGTAGGTGGTATAGATTATTTTTTTAAAAAAAGAGAGAAAAATACTAACCTCGTGCCACAGTGTCAGACTGTCAGTATAATACGTCTAGCAGCAGAAGCCCTTAGTTGTTTTTAGTTTTCTTGACATGTCTTTCACAAAGCCAGCATGTATCATTGTTTGCTATGGTACAGATGAGCATCATCGCAACACGCAGATCTTGCAGGATCATCAGTGAACGACCCTAATACACAATATTCGAACTTCAGAGCATCAGCTATGCAAAACGAAGGAAGAAGTCTTCGAGCGTGTACAGTGGAGTGCTTAGTGAAGAAAAAAAAAGGCTTTTCTTCACCATACCATTAGCACAAATGATCCTTAAGGTTGCATATAGGATACTTAAGTTAGCACCAATTTGCTTATAATTTTTTTTAAAATGCTGGTGGTTGAGCCTATCTAGGCGCTTTTTGCTTTGTTCGAATTAAATTCTGTACAGATGCTTAGTGATATGATATTTATTCTGTCCTTTTGTGTCTAAACACTTTACTTTGTATAGTACAAACACATGCCCTATAGCACACGTACACTAGGATGTTTAGAGATGTTTGGCAAAAAAAGTTTTCAGTACAACGAAAAACATTTTCACTATACCATTAGCACCTGATGCTTAGAAGGTGGATAACATGTTTAAGTTAGCACACGTAGTTCACCTGCCCTTCTGGAATTATTAAGCATTCTTTGTGCCTTTTAAACTTGCACTTCAAAGTTTTTTCCCATCCCACAACTCCGCTAATGTAGCTGATTGTTCATGAACCACACATACGCCTCACGACTTGTTTCCTACCTCCAATTTGACAGTTATATAGCCTATGTTTGCAACCTGACCTGCCCAATTACCCCTCTCCAAAATTGTGAGATTGCTAGTAGAGTTTACGATGCGTGTTCTTATCATTTTACTGGGGTTCAAATTAGAGTCTAATCTTCAGTAGGAACGTTTTCCTGGCGGGATGTTTACTTAAGGAAATTTTACCTGTTAAAACGAAAAATTGCATTCATTTCATTATGAAATTTTTGTAGCAAACTACTATTTAGAGACATAAATATATTTATTTATACTATTTTCTATAAATTTGATCAATCTTAAGAAACTTTACTTGCTCCAAACGTAAAATTACATTCTTTTTAGCTACATTTTTTTTTTAAAACCCTTTGGGTTGCAATGCGATTGGATGGGACCAGGATAATTTCTGGTGGAACTCTGAAGACAATATGTTAGGAAAAACCAGAGTAATTAACATAATTTTTTTAAAATACAGAGTATTTCAACGTTAAGAGACTATCAAATGTATTAGCTAAAACTTCATATAAGCGGGCATAGAGACCCACCAAACTTTTGTATATCATTTAAATCACAATACATTGTATACGGTCAAATGAACAAGTGCATTTTCGTAGGGTTATTACACATTTACAGTACAAACTAGATCTACTGCCTTGGGGTTTGGTCTCTCTTCTCGTAGAGCAACAAGTAGAGTTGCTACAAATTATAGTGGTTAGTTGTAAGTAGAGTAAGTAACCTTCGGATGCAACTGTGCTAGTGAACATTTTGGGGGTATTGCTATGATGCTATCTAAAGACTGCATCCAGATTATTGGTTCAGGAACCTCCCAGCTTCAGTTCAGAATGCTGAAATATCAATTCTGCGATATTTCCTTGGATTGTTCTGTGCCCTCAGTTACGAAGCCTGATGCTTCTGCCAGAACTTCAAGCTCTTGGTCACCACTCAGAACCTGAAAAGGTACATAATCAACTTGTAAACAAATCAGACGAATGACGAATCAAATGTGAAGGCAGAGTGAATGACAGTAGGTGTGTTTCAACTGTAAGGCAACCCTGGGAGCGACCCAAATCTAGCATCATTCAGTTTGCTCCATACAAAAACTGAAGTGGACGCATTGCAGGCAAGAAAACATTTTCAACATAACAGTATCTATCTACGGAAGGAACACATCATGTCTTCGTGAGAACATCAAAAAGTGCAGAGAACTACCTTTCCGTTGATGAACCATGTTGGAAAACCTTCAAGACCAGTAGCGGCACATTCTGCAGTCATTTTTTTTTCCCTTACCAGCTCCGTCTGGGAAACATTCCACATAGTCCAGAATTTTTGTAGCTTCACGACCAAAAATCTGCATGACCATTTGGTTAGATTGAAAAGACATTTGGTGGCATTTATACTTCCATTTTGGAATTTTGGTCCATGCAGCATCAACAAACAAGTTCATACCGTATTAACATTATATTAGAAGCACTATAGTAGAGTTTTCAAGTAAGTTCGGTACCTACAATTTCTCACAAAAACAATGTTCTACAGCGGTGGAATCATTTGGTATTCGGTTAGGATAAGGTGAAAGAGTGTGTACCTGTTTTTGTTCATTGCAATGAGAACACCAGAATGCTCCATACATCTTAGCACCTATAGAGTGCAGATGTTTAGCCAGTGCAATAGCAAATGGAGATGATTCGGTTGTTATCTCTGTTTCATATGGTTCTAATACGAAATCATCTGTTCTGCATAAAAGGAAACATGTAGTGAGTTCACATAGTTGTACTAAGATAACAAAATGGAGCAAAGAAACAAAGCAATTTAAGGAGCAGAATATTTGAGACAGAAGCCTCACCCTTTCAACTGAGTAGTAGCAGAACTGTATGAGTTTGTCAAAGCAAGAGCTATAATGACAGCTACAGCTAACTGAATACCAGCGAACTTCTGGATACGTTCAAAACCGATGTCCTGGAAGTTCAATAATGGTCATGGTTACTTAACTGGACTACATGATTACAGGTTCAAATGAAGAACACACAGTTTTATCAGTGACTACATACCTTTACTCTGATGAAGAGTAGAGTGAACGAGAGAAACGCTGACAGCAAACAGTACGAACAAGATACCCCAACAAATTTAGTGCTTAGAATATAAAGAAAATAAGCACTCGCAGTCGCCATGGAAGTAGCAACCAAAAGCAATATTAATCTAACATCCAGGTCATCCGATCCTGGCAGCAAATCCTTTGGATTTTCTTGCAGAGATAGTGCAGTAACTAAACCATAAGTCACCAGACCAACTAGTGGAAGAGGTATCCCTGTAAAATTGAAGAGAGACTGATTGTTAACTAATTAAACGAAAGGGCATAGCACTGTGCTTTGTGATTACGTATTTGATCAAATTAGAATACTGTAGTTTAGTAAAATCAATCATATAGTTGAAAAGGAGAGCTGCCTATTGTATTAAAAAGAGGGAGCCTAGAAAGGTACCGTACAACCATATACACAAATGTACAACAAAGAAAAGACATTTTTTTGAACTAAAATGCAGGTAACTTTGTATACACAGTCCTATATACCGAGGAGCAAAGCACAACGAGATTGTTTATACAAAATCGTTCTAAATCTCATGAGCCTAATGCCACAGTTTATTGCACATTTACCAACAAGCTGTCAGCAACAGGACCAAGAGATTACCAAAGATGACGGAGTAGTCGCTGTCGAGGACGTCGCTGCAGCCTGCGCCAGTGATGGGGCAGAACGCCTCGGAGCCCGTGAGCTTGAGGTAAGTGAGGTAGCCAGTCTCCAGGAAACCCAGACCAGCGACACCCGCAGTCCAGGTGCTCGTGGAAATGCCCAGCAGAGACGAGGGGGGCGATCTTGCTGGTCTCTCCGGCGGCGGGGCAGGAGGGGCAGCGGAGGTCTCCTGCTCCTGGGAAGAAGACTCCGCGCAGCACCTGAAGCGCGCGGCTCTCTGCGCGATGATGGAAGACACGAAAATGGATCAGGCCACGGAATTGTCGAAACAAACAGGAGGTGGGAAGAGGGGTGAAGCTCGGAGCGCGGAGGGGAGGGGTCATGGGCCTGTACCTTGATGCGCGAGGAAGCAGAGGGCGTACTGGCCACGGCGAAGCGAGTTGGGGACGGGAGGAAGGAGATGGCGAGGGCTGCAGAGATGGTCGCCATGGGCGCGGAGGTGAGTGGTGACCAGCGAGAGACCAGCGAGAGGCGAGGCGAGCTAACTCCACGCCTCCACCTCAGACTCGGAGCAACGCGAGAGCTCCTCTAGACTCTAGCCCACATGGATTGGCAATGGATGGGCCTACCTTCTAGTGGGCCCATCTTTTGATCCATAATAAACAGCCTGGCCCATAAATACAGTATAGAATTCTAGGCTGTATTATATGGTCCTAATAAATTTCAATCCCTATATTTATTTACAACCTTATTCAATGAATATTTTCTCTATAATATATAATCGTGTCTTCAATGCACTTAGTTTCTTTTTATACACTCTCATCGTTTATCATATGTGAAAAAATCATGAGAAAACTATCAAAAAATGAATCTAGAAAAACATCTCTATTATTGGAGAGGGAGAACGGTGGTTTTAGAGAGAGGAGACAGATGGTGGCCTGATTTTTTTTCTCTCTAAATTTCGTGCTAAAAAGATTAAGAGAGCCTTCCCATAGGTCCATTGCTAGGATATTGCACATTGTTTTGCTACTGTTGTTGTTGCTAATGGCGTCATGCATGGCTTCGCTAAACTTCACTATTAGGCTTAGCTACGAAATATTTTAGTCTCGTTGATCCTAGCACAAGCAAGTATGCGTTCTTTACTTAAAATAACTATAATATGTGCCCCTTTATTTGGGTTCTTTACTTAATTAATAATGAACCACCAAACAATTATTGAGTTGTTGTTTCTTGAATGTTGAATTAATTAACTAACAAATGATTGCGGTTATAAGTATGTTGATTGATGTGAATGTTAAGTAGGCCTTGTTTGGTGGAGCTCTATACAATATAACAACGAGCTATTTTTATCAAAGCTATTTTTATCTCTTTTTTTTCAAAATAAACTAGGAACCAGTGAAACTATTATTTTTAGGTTTACTACTCCAACTCCTTAATGTAGCAAGGAGCCAAAAGCCATTCTAAACCGGACGTCTAGACCTAATGGAGACATACATGTTCTCGTAGGGTCCTATACATGTATTTGGGTATTTTATTCATGCAATTTACTTTGTAATACTTCCATACGTAATTAATCAAGATTTTCACATTTTATGTAGGAAACTGCTAAATGGAATTTTTTTACTGTAACCGGCTACAGTATTCTATAGCTCCCGAAGAAAAGCATTTGCTGCTAGATGTGTTGGCCATTATTTAAAGGGCATTATCTTTGTGGAAAACCAAACTCCCGTGAAAACTATAGAAACTCTCAATCGGGAACGCAAGATTTTGATCCGATGGACAGGAGCAAAGGTGGGCACGTTTTGCACTTAAACGCCCGCCTGCCCCTTGGTGATGAGTTGTAGGCGTCGATTAATTTTACAAAACACCCCCCCTCGCTTTCCCTGCGCCTGTGTCGTCGACTGAAGAGCCGCCTCTAATCCGCCGCCCCGCAGTCGATCCAGTCGCGGAGCCGCGCCCGGAGGCGGCCTTTCTGGCGTCCGTTCCTCAGGCGACGACAACCCTGCGCCACCGTACCCGTACCCGTACTGCTCACCAGGCTCTCCATCGCCGACTTGCACCACACGTGCGTGGTGTCCTTCACCTCTGCCGCGCGGGGCACGTATGGATTGGCGGCGGGGCGGCGGATCCGCCTCCTCCTCCGCATGGTCGCGGCTGGAGCGCTGCCTGGAGTGCTGGATGCCCCCGACGTGTGCTCAGGCGGCCACCACGAGCGATGAACCGGCGGCGTGGGCGACGGCGACTCGCGATCTATCGCGACTAAAGAAACCGTGCCTGCGCACTGGGGTAATTTGTGAAAAGTGAGATTAGGATGGAGGAGTGGAGGGTTTAAGTCTTTAAACTAACCCACCTTTACTCGAGGCCATCGGATCAGAATCCTGCGTTCACGATTTGAGTTTTATAGTTTCTATAGGAGCTTTGTTTCCATAAAGATACGCTCCCTTATTTAAAACCTTACAAAGCAGCATTCAAATTTCAGAGAGCCATAACAAACCAACCAAACCCCCACCCCCCTCTCTCTCTCTCTCTCTACGAAAAAAAGGGACAAACACAATAGAAAGGAGTGAATGGATTACTTCATATATTTGATACAAATACAGACACAAAATGCCATGTCTTATTCTGTATATACAGCCTAGGATGTTAAAAAACTGGACACGAATTGACCAATAGGTGACCAAGAATATATTCAGGCAAAATGATGGTACAACAAGCCTTAGATAGTTAGATGGCAAACAATGCATTGCAACACCATCCAGCTGCCGGTTCAGGAATGAAGTTTGATTGGCGAACGGTTCGCACTTCACACTGCTAACTTTTTTGTTTGGGCGTCCATGTACAACCAACGTTATATCCTGCAGTTTGCCGCTGTAGGATGATGCATACAGACAAATAAAATCATTTTCTATGTGGACAAGGAATATTTTCGTCTGAAAACTGAATAGAGCAACTGTGATAGAGACACGGGAAATAGGAACTCACTGCAGTACACGAATTGGTTAAAATCTAAAGTTACTCTTCCTTGCTTGCTTGTATCGAACGAATTGAACAGGTTACTACATAAATGAAGTAGCAGTTAGTTAACCACAAAATTTTACCACAGAATTCATGGAAAATATTGCTTAAAGAATGCAGATCATGGACAGAATCCAAGAAAATACTCCTCATCACATAGCCATTAATCATGAAATGCTAACAATTTACAAGTAAAAAACTTACAAAAAAGTTCAGACTACAGATGTAAACTGCACATGTAGAACTATACTTCTCCACAAACAAGATAACTAGAAAGCACAATGATTCTAGGTATCAGGGAGAACATACCGAGCTGACTGCACAAAAATGTAGAGTGATATAAACTCATCTAACTGAATCATCCCCTTCTTGCTCTTGTCGAAGCTCTGAGAACACCCAGGTATGGTATTGAATAAACAATGGTTCTCGAAATCAGTCATGCAGAAAAAATAGAAAACAAATGTTTCCTCACTACTAGGTTTAAGTTGTGTACAAGGAAATTAATGTGATAGTGCAATACCACAAAGAAAGACTGTGCTAGAGTACTACTGGTATTCTTCTTCTGGAAGAAAGTGAATAAGATGGTAAACTATCTCGATTGACAAACACCCTTGGCTTAGTCGACTAAATTTTTATGACCTATTTCAACCTCCCAGTAGAATGTTGATGGTACAACAACTCAACCACGAGGCTGCAACCAAAGCAACACTGGTTTAATCCAACTGCTCCAGATTGCAAGAAAAGACAGCTGAGGACAAATAACTTCTTTGTGTTAAGATTTAAGTTTAAACAGGCTTAGGAAGAACTCCCTTAATCAAGACAGGTTTAACGATGGGCTAAATTTACAGTAGAAGGTAGCTGAATCCTTTTCCTTACCTCACAAACTGTGTAGAAGGCTGGTGAATCCAACGAGAAACCAAGTTTAATTAATGCCTGTTATAAATATGGAGGTAAGAGAAGGGGTGTAGCAACCACAAGGATCTAAATGCTCCATTTGGATCAGCTAAACTTTTTTATAAGCTACAATAGCTAGAGAGTCAGCTAATAGCTTATTAGTATAAGCTAAGTGGTTGAATATAGTTCAAAATGGGCTATAATCTAGACTATATAAGCTTAGGCTTTTTGAATCAGCTAGAGGTTTTTTTAACAGCTAGCAACTTATTTTAGCTGATACAAAAAGGACCTAAAAAAGTACACAGGCCACCTAATTGGAGAAACTAACATATTACCTCATACGCATCCTCAAGACTTAGAAATCCACGACCCCTGACGTTAACAAGAAAACCAAGAATATTAATAAGATAAATTTGCGCACAGACACGGCATATTATGTGAGTCCTTAAGAAGATGCTAGCTACAATCTATCACATACAGAAACAACATTTTTTGGTCCTTAAGAAGCTCGGTAAGATGACATTAAAACTCATGAAAATGCAGACCATGACCAAAGAAAAAAAAAATTCAGGAAGCACTGAACAATTTCTGATATTGATGTTAGAGATGTCAAAAAAAAAAGGAACAGGAGGGCTTGCTCCAACTGTATGTTATATATTATAGAAAATGAATTAAAAAAGGGAGGGGAGCACAAAGAAAAGCCAGTTTACAAAACAAAAGAAACAGTACCTTTCCAGGGTGGAGAACACACTTTGCACCTGCAAATTGGAAACAATATGGAAATATCAGCCATTACGATACACAAGAAATTTGCAGATAGGGATGCAGGCATGCAGCACAACAAGTCTATTTCTATTAATCTCAAATATACTCTTGCCTTCATTGTAAACCTTCGGTGCATTACGATAACAGAATTTTCTTTGTATAACTTAAGCATAAATCACATTCTCACAGGCCATTAGTCAGTCATAAACAGAAAATCTGTCGCATTACCTTGAATCATTAAACAATGTTGCAAAAGATGCTTGTCAGAGTGAGTAATCCTAATTCCTAAATGCGCAATAGATACAAAGTAGAGAAGTCACATACCTTCTGAAGGAATTTGTTGAGGGCCAGGAACTCTGCGAAGGAAAAAGCGATAAGAGCCTAGGATAACGGGCATTTTTCATTTTTACCAGGCTTACGGACGGTGCTTATCAAAATACCAGGCTTACGATGGCTCTTACAGATTCATCACGAGTGTTTCACTTCTCTTTCATTTTTACCAGATTCGCTGACGTGGCCTCACAAAGCAGGCAGGCAGGCTGGATGGGGGACGGGAAATGACCATGGTGCCCCCGGCTGCTTTCACTTGGACGCCAAGAGTGGAGCGTAATGCCTGCATGCGTTTTGGTCGTTTTGGATTTCGATCGCCTACTTCATTTCTGGGCCGGGTCCAATGAGCCCATGCCAATGCCCGCGGCGCCGTGCCGCAGCGGCAGCCCTGCCGCGCCACCCATGCTCCGCATGACGCCGCCGCCGACGCCGAGGAAGTCCCTCGTGCTCAGCTTGCTCTCGTCCATGCCCGGGAAGCCACCGCTGAACGCTGTGCCAGCCCCGCTCCCGGACGCGGCGAGCGAGTTCATCAGGTCCCGGAACTGGCTCTCGTTCTCGGCCTGAGAAGTGCTCCTCGACGAGCTCTCCCCAGCCATGAACCCAGCTGCTCCGGCAGCAGGCCTCCCGTTCAAGGTGCCGCCGCTGTTACCAAGCCCCTGAGCAAAGAGTTCACGTTCCCGCTGCTCGTCGTCGCGCCCATCTGAGCGGCCTTCTGCAGCAGCGCCGTCGCCGACATCTGCGGCGGCCCGACGGTCTCGGACGAGTTGTACAAGGAAGAAGAGAAGCCCGCGCTGCTTGCCATTTGGTTTCCCATTAGGTTCCCGGAGAAGATGGCCGCTGACTCCGTGTTGGCGCCGCTGTTGCCGTCGCCGCGGACGTTCACGCCGCCGTTGAACTGGTCCGGGAACACGAGGCGCGCGTCCTGTCCGCCGCTCCCGCCCGAGAAGAACCCCAGGTTGAGGAGGTCGTTGCTCCCCGTCTGGTGCTGCTCCGGCAGCTGCATCAGGCCGTGGTAGGCGTGCTTGTTGCCGTGGAGCAGAGAGGTGTGGCCGGGCTGGCTCTGGTGGCCGTCCTCGGCGCCGCCGAGGTAGAACGGCGAGGAAGACGATGACGTCGGTTGCGCGCCGCGGAACGCGGGGAGCCGGTGGATGACTGCATGAGGTCCTCGAACTGCGCCGCCGGATTGCTGCCGATGGTGGTGGTGGCCGAGGAGTGGGCCTGGACTTGGAAGGACTGCAACTGATGGGAGGCGGCCATCCCGGCGAGGCCGAGGGCCATGCCGCCGGTGCCATACATGCCGGCGCCGATGGGCGGCACAAGCGCGCTCTCCTGCGCCAGTGCATCGCAGAACGCACGGTGCGTGATGAAGCTGTCCCTCCTGCAGCCGGGGGCACCATGGTCTTTTCTCGTCCCTGATCCAGCGTGTCCATCTGCCCTTCCCGGCCACGTCAGCAAAACTGGTAAAACTGAAAGACAAGTGAAACATTCATGATGAATCTGTAAGAGCCATCGTAAGGCTGGTATTTTGATAAGCACCGTCCGTAAGCCTGGTAAAAATGAAAAATGCCCTAGGATAACTCATAACTGGATATGTCACAATGTTAAGACTAGTAGAGTCTAAAGCTCAATCAGCTCTCTTCATTTAAACAAATTTATTTATGAAAAATGGTGCGCTAACCTTCGAAGCTCATGGTGCCATTCCGATCAAAGTCATACATCCTGCGCCAAAATGCCGTTCCAATTGCGCTAAGTCAAAGACCAAACCCCAAAAAACAGAGGGGACAAAGCAGAAGCAGGGGAGGACCGGAGGAGGGAACAAGACCTAATCATCTGCTGCACGACGGAGATGGGGAAGTTGAGGTTGCCGACAGCGAGCGCGCCCTGGTGGGAACCCAGCCGGTTGGAGCGCCGTTAGCGGTCAGCACCAACAAATCGGACGAAGGCTATGGGCTATGGCGAAGAGGGAAGCGAACCTGGAGCTGGGCAGCGGTGATGTTTCCGGTGCGGCCGGCGTCGACGCGGTCAAACCACTCCCGGAGCACCACCGCGTTCTCCATCTCTTGCCTCCGGGCTCCGGCGTAGATGGGGAACCCGCGAGGACGACGACCGGGGCTATGCTAATTAACCGACTCGGAGACTCGCCAGTAGACTAGAGGGCAGACAGGAGCAGAGAAGAAGCTTGTGCCACTCTGTCAATTGTTTTTTTTTTTTTTTGAGAGGCTGTCAATTGTGATTTCGATATCTACAATTGAGTCCAATATTAAGATTCACGCCTCGATGGTGTAAAAACTTGTTCTGTTTATACCACCGTTGTACAATTTGGCCTATATTACGACCACTCATGCCACGATGGTGTAAAACTTGTTCTATTTATACCACCGCAGTATAATTTGACCTTGTTTGGATGTAGTTAGTTTAGCATCAATTCACATGTGTTAAGATGGATTAGGATGAAACTTGAAAAAAAAAAACACACCCTAATCTACCTCAACACATACTCCACAAACAAGATCTTATAGTGGCATGACTCAAACAAGTTTTGCCACTCAAAATTGGTATGGCGGTGGGAAAGTTTTGAAAAGCGATGGGCACGAGTCTTAATTTCTCTCTAAGCAATGGTAACAATAGAAACCAGAGTCGACATGGTGACACAGACCTATTTTTTTTCTTCTACAAGTAGTAAATGGATTTTAAGTGCACACCCTATGTTGAACAAAGTGATTCATGAAAGTTTAGCTACAACTGCACATGTGAGTTCCTCAATAAAGATTCTGAAATACGTCTACAGACCACAGCTGTCGTTGTGGTCATCTTGCAACACGAGAAATTTTTTTTTGAACAAGTCGATTCCTTTGCTTTGCAGCACAGCACTGACTAAACCCATAAAGGTCTGCCTAGTTTGTTTTGAGTGACCACGTCTGCTTCACTATGATTAAAACAACGTGGACAGTGGAGATAGGCTTCTATCAGCGAGTTCTGCAGCTGGCTCTACCGCTGCAGCAGTGTCCTCATCCTCAGTAGATTCACATGGTAGCTTGTTATACATGGTGTCCATGATCACTTTACCCAGAACAAATCGGATCTCGGCAGGATCCCCATGTTTCAGCATCCAATAATTAATCTCACGCATCCCACTCCTCTCGTCATAATATGAAGGTAGATCAGAAGCAAGGCCCTCAAATAAGTTTGACAATCTTTTCCTATCATTGTTAGATGTGAATACCTGGAAACAAAGTATGTATATGATCTACCGTACAAAAACACAATTAACAGAAAAAAAAAGGTGGTGAAATTAAACTAACACAGACCATAGGGGTGGTGTATACAAAGAGATACTTACTACTCCTGAAAATTGCGGAGATTCAGAGAATCTGGCTAGTGATTGCTCCAGACCATGTAGACATGTCAATGTATTTACTGAAGAATTGACTAGTGATGCTAGATGTGATGTTCGTTCCATAAGATCATCCAGTTTGGTCTCAGAAGACCCCATTGTCTCTGGGGCAAATGGAACTTCAGGTCCAACTTCTTCCAGAAATTTGACTGTGGGTTCCCATGTTCCGAAATACAACACTGCAGCAAAAGCTCTTATTACCAGCGTGTCTTGTGGAGATATAACCAATGTACTGTGAAATACCAACAACGCCAGCCTGCAGAAAAAAATACGAAATGTCATGGGTGTGGCAGACAAAAACGCTCATACTAATTGCGATGTTGCTTGGTTTACCAAATAAATTGAATGAATGAAACAGTATGACTGAATGAGGTGTGGAATAGGACTATAAGCGCATGTCAGTTTAGAGTATAAATAAACTGTGTGCCCTGGTCACCATGGGATGGGAAAACCGTAAAGTGCTTCAGAGCACAAAAATACTCGACAGAAACATAAAGTAAAGTTTGATGAGCCATGCATATGTTTTAAAGGTAGTCTAGAAACCAAGGGCATATTCATGCATGAGCATGAGTTGATACAAATCAGAACCACTGGACTACATAACACACATCCAAATCTACTGGGACAGTCCCTAAAGAATGGCTTAAATCAGTGTCACTAGTTGTCAAGAGCAAGATTATAACTCTGTAATTTTGTTTCTTTATTTAGTAATGAAATTCGGTTTTACCGTGGTAGAAAAAAAAATATCAAGAGCAAGATTACAGAAATAAAGGAACCATTATATGAGCCAGTTCACTGGATCCCAAATAAACTGCCGGTTTAGCAAGTTAGCATACATAGTGCTCATGATTTCCAGGGAAATATGCATTTAATAACTAAGTATGGCAATAAAAATGTTATGCACCAAGTAGGTATTTAAGGTTTCTTACCACAAAGAGCTATGGCATGGCGGTCTGCAGAGAGTAACCTATCAAGATTAGCCAGTAGTTTCTGCAGATGTGAACTCAACAGCATAAGGTAACATAATAAGATCTATCTAAAAAGTTTATTCTCACATTAAACTAACCTGGGGATAACCATAAAACCTCTACTTATACATGACACTGGCAATAAAAGTTCTAAAAGGGTATCAATAGGATGTAAACTCTGAAGCAACATAAATATCATACTGTTCATAAACCGTACAGAAACTATAGTCCATAACAAAAGTTTATAATCACAAAAATCTTTGAACAGTAGGTCAAGAAAAAGACAACAAGCCCTTAAATTCAGATTGCAATATTCAGACAGCAGTCTTGCAAATGGCCCCACCAAAAAAAGGGAACATTTTACCCACTGTACACCACAGCAGAATGCAGTATTTCCATATTTTTTAAAAAAAGTACCAAACAGAAAGGTGAAACATTTTCAGAGTTACCATAAGCATCAGATGACTGTCACTTGAACCACCCTTCATCTGATCAGACAAATATGCTGCCTAAAACACAAATTTACATTCAATGTTGATGAGTGGGCTGAAACATTGGCAGGGACAAGGAATGTACTTTTTTAGCAACAGACATTGTTAAAATTACCTGGAAAGGCAGTAAAATATCAAGTAGTCCATATTTTCTAAGCAACCTAACAGAAGGTGCTGCTGCCCCATAAGACATTATATAATTCATTTCCATCATCAACCTTGACTACACAGTAAATGAGGCAAAAAGCAGAAATAAGAAGAAAATACATATGTGAACATGCATACAATTGTATGTTTATTTTCAGAGGTACCAAGAAAGTAAACCTTGTCGATATTAATTATAGACGAAGAAAGATCACGTATCGCATTTGAAGTTTCACTGGAAAACTGGAAACCAAGGCGACCAGCAATTCTGAAGCCACGTAAAATCCTTGCTGAAACATACAGATATAATTTTTTTCTTGGCGATATAAAGCAATTTCAATAAAACCATTCCTCAAACACCTACCGGGGTCCTCCATGAAAGAAATATGAGCGGGAATAACTGTACACACCTGATTTCCATTAAGAAGTTAGCAAATAGAAAAGAAAGAGGAAGAGAAAACCAGGACACTGATGAACCTATCCTTAAGTAAAGATGGAGCTCAGTGACTGTTACTTTTTTTTTTTCTCATATCCCTTACTCCATTCACGTAATCATAGATTTTGTAGTTCATCGGGTTAAAGAAAAGACTGCAAAACAAGCATCACAACATTGTTATGAAATATCTCCTGTGACGCCTTTAAAAAGTAAGACCATTTGTTGTCTTGTTGATGATTTGAAGGAGTAGAATTACTGTGGAGTTTCAACGATTACCCATTTATTGTGAAGTCTCTTCTCATAGAATCCTTCGAGCGAAGAATATCCCTATCATCAAAGCCATTCAACTCTTCCACATAATCTACCACTTCACTTCTATTCTGATAATTAGCAGCAGTTCGAAAGCTTGAAATCTGTTTGAACAAATAAAAAAATAGTGAGTGCATTGCATTGTTAGAAACTCATGTGGCCATGATGTTGACATGAAGAACAAACCTCAATTACAGAGTCACGCATTTTAAGAAGACATATTGGAAAGCGTTTGCCTACAATCATAGATCGCCTGAATATATTTTTCCTAAGCTGTAACCGACAGGAATATGTCAATGGAATAAGGACATCAAAACTTTCAGGAAAAGAAAACATAATCATGATGTTTGAATGGACCAAAACCTGTCCGAGACTTGCAGTGGTAATCACATCAAAATCTTTGGGTACCCTTTTGAGTAGCAAATCTCTCACACATCCCCAACAAGGTAAGCTTGAAAACCTGTAATAAACTTTTGCCTTCAATACTGCATACATTCTTATCCGCGTTCAACTAGTAAACTTTTGCCTTCAATACTGCATACATTCTTAAACAAGAAAAACTCGAGTAGCCAGAAGAACTCAACCTTGCTGACCAAGAAAATCCAAGGATCCTGGCTTTGTAGGCGATGGGATTTTTATTGATAACAAGCCTAAAGTCACTCACACGAGGAGTTGAAGCTAGAATTTGGAGGTGCTACTAAAGCACTATAATCACTACGCTACAGGCTCAGAGTCCAGCAAGAAACAAGAAAAACGAGAAATAGAGTTCGAAAAACATTTTGAAATTGCTACTTTCATCTCAACCATAGATTTCAAATTTCAAATCAATGGATATACATGACGACTGAATTGTGATGAAACAAGATGTAACATCATGCATTGTAGGGACATGTAATACAGGGTTGCCTTTTTTCCCCCTTGTGATGTTGAAGTTGTTCTTATGTACTTAAAAAAACAGAAACAGAACTAAATAAAAACAAGCATGTTACCAGACTTCACCAATTCATAATCTATGCAATATAGTACACTCTTTGTACACTTTAATAAATTGATTTTTTTTGGCTACAAGTTTCTCTGAAATACTCCCTCTGATTCCAGTACAGTTGGACTTGTGAAGGGGAATTTAAGGTAGATTTTAGAAATTCTGGCACCCATCAATTATTAGCATAATTGCGGCCGCTAGTACTTGGCATGCATTAAAAAATTATATGGTTGTACTTAAATAAGTGCGAAATAGGAAAGTGGAGTAAATTGTGTCTTGAAGTTGTAGATGGATTTATATTTGTTGAATTGTTAGTATTGCTGGATGGACCTATATTATGAACTAAAGAATGTATATTGGTACTATTTGCAAAATTCTAACCATAGATACGTATCTCAGATACTTATCCAGTAGTACCGCTTTTGTATCATGGCCTTGTGTACAACAGCTCCAGCACCAAGAACCATGCAGGATTTGTAGTTCATAAAAAAAAAAAAAAAAAGATATATGTGTTTGATCCAAATAATAATAAATTGCCAAACCAAATACCTTCAATGTGCCCACAGCTCCAGCACCAAGATTTTCTGGAGCTAGAGCTGTGCAATGAGGCCCTAAACTCATATACAATAAGCCTAGATGTTGGTCAAAAAAGTAACCAAGATTGAAAGGTGTATGCACCTTGCATTCATGGATCAAAGGAGTGTTAAGAAGAAAATGCATGGTCAAGATAATAGTTATGACATATTAAATAGGCCCTAAACTCATATATAATAAGCCTAGATGTTGGTCAAAAGTTGCACCTTACATTCATGGATCAAAGGAGTATTAAGAAGAAAATGCATGATCAAGAGAGCAGTTATGACATGTTGAAACTAATCACTGACAAATGGAAATGGTCAATAGAATAGTTATGTACCTTTTCGAGTGAGCGTGTTTAAAACCGCCCATGTATCCCTATTTATAGAATCCAGTGTAATGCCAGCAGCCCTTGAGTCAAACTGCCTCCATGATGAAGGATCCGCGAAGCCTGCACAAATTGAAACCTTTCAGCTTCACCAAACAAGTCAGCGTAGCAACATTGTAGAACTATCTTTCGATCACAAAACTTTACATGCACCCTTTACTTAAAAAGAGCGATTGTTACTGAAGAGAGTCATACACACCTGTACGCGAACACCCATTGAAATTGAATGTTACCAATAGCACTACATCCACGACATAGGACACGCAAACGCAAGTGATAGATATGATTTCCACAGGGGGGCAGAAGAATATGCCAGACAAGCGCAAGTGACAGATATGATTTACACAGGAGAGCAGAAGAATAACCCTCTGTAGCTAGTGCAGTGTCAATGAAGAAGTATCACCTGTCCTGGGGTGGCTTGGCGCGGAGGAGCCACCACCTTTTGGCTTCGGAGGTCCAGTGCCGTCGCCTCCCTTCTTCGTGCTGTGCCTGAGGTGCCTTGGCGCGGAGGAGCCACCACCTTTCGGCTTCAGAGGTCCAGTGCCGTCGCCTCCCTTATTCGTGCTGTACTGCCGCGCCTGATCGAAACACGACGGCGTCAGCAGAAAGAAGAGTAACGCTTCGACCAAGCGCCCGGCCGGCGTGGTGCTCGACGAAATGCTTGAGAGACGGTGCGTGGCAGAGAGATGGCACGGCGACTGACCAGGAAACTGGAGGCCGCCGAGCGGAGGCGGGAGAGGAGGGGAGGCGAGGAGGAGGGCGAGGGCGACGGGTCAGCGCGCCGACGCGGCATCATGACATGGGTGCGGCGCGCTGCGGGCGGCGCGGCGGCGCGGAACCAGGTCGCCGACGCCGGGCGACTCGACTCGACTGTTGTTGCCAGTCACTCGATCGATCTGCGCCGTCCGTTAGGCTCGCATCAGGTGATGAGATACAAGCCCAGCGGCAGGAAAAAAAAAAAAAAAGCCCAGCGGCCCAACTAATCCCACGAGACCAGTGGCCCAGTACACCTCGCAAGAGCACGGGCCGCCGATGTCTTCCTCGACACTAATCTCTCGAGCTAGGGTTTTTTTTTAACTATTTGTCATAATTCTCAAAAAAAAAAAAAAAAAAAACTATTTGTCATGGCGCAACAGGTCCAAAAGTCATCCTTATTTGTCCCACAAAACAGTGGTAGCATTACATATTTGTCATTTTTCGTTGACGTGGCGAGCCAGGTGGGTGTGCCAGCATGCGAGAGCCCCAACATGACACAAAAAGACCTATTTAACCCTATGTTTATGTTCCTCTATACTGAATATTATACCTTAATTACCCTATGATCCTCCGAGAAAGGATTAATTGTTTTTTAGAATAAAATTTATTTATTTTACACAACTAATAAGTGGTCATTATGCATGTATTGCTCGTGTTTATACTCATACTCCCTCCATATTGGAAAATGAAGACGCGTTTTTGGATAAGGTTTGGGTCAAACGTTGGGAATATAAATCATAAATAACTTTTAAGTCGTTGAGTTTGAAAATGTGAAAAACATATCAATAAATTTGTCTTGAAAATTACTTTCATAAAAATATACATATATATAACTTTTCAATAATATTTTTATAGAAAAGACAAGTAAAAGTTGTTTTTGGAGGCGTGTCATTTGCCCTAATTGTCTTTCTTTTCAAATATAGAGGGATTATTAATTAAAACACAACGTGGGCTTTTTTACTAAACTTTTAGACCGTTTGTATATTTAAGCTATTACCGAAATCTTAGACTTTAGGACGGTCTCATATGTTTCATAGGATGTTTTATGCACATTAAATGGAGTAACACATTAGCAAAAAATACAACTTTGCATTAAGTTTTGAGGAGAGAGAGAGAAGAAAACGTTTCATGGGGATGAAACGTTACAACGGCATTTCCAAAACGTCAAAACCCGTGTGAAACCCGCGTTGAGAGTCGAAATTCGTTTCATCTACGGCAACTACGTCTTCCTTCCGAAGCGTGGACGAGGCTACCGGTGTCGGGCGTGGATGAGGCAGCGCGTGGGAGGTCGCCGCCGGAGGGGACGGCGGGAGCCTGGACCCGCGGGGCGCAGGTGTGAGCTCCGTCGCGTGGAGGCGCGAGAGCGAGGCCTCCGCCGCCGAGGGGCTCCACGTCGTCGGACGTAGGCAAGCGCGCCTCCCGGTGGCGAGCACACGTGTGTGTGAGGCGGACAACGTGAGCAAAGTTGCGATCTTGGTTGCGTGTGCGTGGAGGGCGCCGACGCGTGCGGCCGCGTGTGTGGAGGTTGGTGGCGCGAGCGTAGCAGAGGCCGCCGACACAACATCAGGGACGCGTGGTGCTGTTGGACTAGTTCTCCGATCCTTGTCCCTATGCAGGCAAGGTGCCGTTGGGCCGTTTATCCTCGTCGATGGGGTAGGGACGATACTCAGCTTCCACTTGCAACCAAAAGATACTGGAACCCTTCAGCGAGCGAGCCCACCGGCACGAGCAAAGCAGCGTGTGTGGCCGTCCGCAGCAAGCGAGGCTGCGTGCGTGGAGGCCGCCGGTGAGTGAGGCTACGTGCGTGGAGGCCGATATGGTGCGAGCTCCGACAATGGAGGCAATGGCGAGATCCTACAGGAAACCGGATCCGATGTGAGCTTTGCAACAAAGAAGAAACGGTGGGACCCATGAATGGCTAAAATAACTCTTGAAACCCGTGCAACCTATGCACTCACGGACTCCATTACATCTCGTTTCATGATGAATTTCACGTCTTGAAAATGACCTCTCGACTGACCTTACTCCCTATGCTGTACTCCAAATCACTAATGTACAAAGAAACAGAGAATAGTCTCCTTTATTCGGGTATAGGAAAACAAACAGACCACAACCGAACGGTGGCTAGCGGCAAGAAGTCTAGAACCTTCTACTGGCTCACAGTCCTGAGTTCTGACATGTAGGCCCCACCTACCCCAGGCCGTTCTGACCCACAGCACGCAAGGAATCACGGCCATCGATCCCTGTCGCACAGTTATGTCCGCCGTTAAATCGCGTCTCCCCACCGGTGCGTGCGTGTCTGTGTGGTGCCTTGGCGTCGCCTTCTTCTTCCTCCTCGCACACGCCAGGCACGAGACCGACAACACCCCCAACGCACGCACTCCAAATAGCCAACGGGGGCCGAGGCCACGACTCCTCCACCTGACCATCTCTCTTCCGCCGCGTCGCTCGCGCTCCACGCACGCGCCGAGAGCCGAACCGGAGCCGCGAGCGAGGCAGCCGCCCCGGGCGGATCGACCCCCAGGGGCCAGGGCATGGGCGGAGGGGACGCCGACGCCGGCGCTAGCGTCGAGCCCGCGGCAGCGCAGGCCACGCTGCACATCCGGTGCACCAACGGCTCCAAGTTCTCCGTGCGGGCCGACCTGGGCACCACCGTCGGGGCGTTCAAGGCGATCGTCGCCGAGAGCTGCGACGTGCCGGCGCCGCAGCAGCGGCTGATCTACAAGGGCCGGATCTTGAAGGACGACCAAACCCTAGCCAGCTACGGTGCGTGCTTTCCCCTATCCTCTCCTGAGAGTGCTCTACCTTTGGTGGTGGTGCGTGGTTTCCCCTTTTACGTTGTGGACCGTGGTCGATTTGGTTAGTCATGCGTGCTAGCTGGGATGCAATGCCTGTTAATTTATTTGCTACCGGCAGGACAAGGAGGTTTGTTCTTCCTTGGCGATGATGGTCATGGATGATTCCGTACATTCGGAATGCTCTGTGGTAGGTGCAGCATGTAGGGCTTGTAGGCTTTAGCGCAAGGAGACTTGCAGGTTCGTTGATAGTCTACAATAGCAAAGATGCATCAGGAGATTAATACATGATGCTTTGATGCCTTGAAGTGAATGTAGTTCTGAATATGCTGAAGCCATGCAAGCCCACCCCTTGCTGCGTGGTTAGGGTAGTAGAGTTTATCAGCAGGTGAGTGGAACTTTTGCATTTCATACTGTATATATATGCTGATGTCGTCAATATATCATGATGCATCTTAGTGATCTGTGATTTGGAAGGATCGTGATTTCCATTTTGAGTTCTTACCCATAGTTTTAGTTGCGTTGGTAACGGCGCTTCTTGTCAACCGTTATTATTGCGATCCACATGTCAACCGTAAGCATTAGCAGTTACTTTTGTCGTCTTTTAGATGTCAGCATGAACCGTCCTTTCTATTTAGGGGGCATTGTCCATGACTCCACGTGTTCAATTCCGTTAAGCAGAATGGTTCTAGATGAAATGGAAAGATACCACAGAGCTTTTTTTGATCCATGCCCATCGAACTTTTTTGCACGCAACCTATTTTTATCTGCACCCCCAAATACCTGATCATATTTAAATGGTTTATCTTGATGTTGCCTTTATACATTGTGCTCTGTGTGTTTGAAACTTACGGTAGAGAGAACTTGTCTATTTTTCATACAGCAGGTTTAGAACCGTTTGATCTTGTACATCAGATATTGTCGGTTTGTTTTTTTGCTAACACTATAGATAATAGGCTGTAGGGGTTTCATGTTGCATTTCTGATTCACAAACAATTCGTGCACCTGCGTAAGTTCAATAAACCAGCAGTTTGGATATTATGTATAATTCTCATTTGTCAAAGTTGAGGTAGTCTGTTTTCACTTGTCAAATAGTACTAGCCAAACGTGAAACTTAAATTTGTTTATGATGATGCGTAACTGAGTGTTTTTGGAAGATCAGATATCAATTGTAAGAGCCTGTGGGGATTTTATGGAGGAGACTTTTTTGTGTTTTTATTACGCCTATTCGATTCTTCACTTGCAAAGGAACTGTATGTTACTAGTTATCACCAATTAGAAATGAAGGACTTTCTGAATTTTGTTAGTTTCGCCATGGAAACACTTTCATTTCTGAATTGCAGCATCTTTTATATTTTGATTTGGCAAGCTGTTGCCTGATTTAGGAACTCAACCTAGCAATGTGTTCCCTTATTATTTTTCATTCTCTTGTAACCTTATATTTTCTCCTTTTGAAGGTGTGGAGACAGACCATACAATCCACATGGTACGTGGTGCTGCGCCACCACCAGCCTCTACTGCACCTGCAGCCAACCAAGAACCTACAACTGCTGCTCCTGCAGTTCCCCGGCAGCAGGATTGGGTGGCTTGTTGCAGAGTCTGGGTGCTACAGGGGCTGCTGCTAACAGTGGGGGGTTGGGTTTGTTTGGATCTGGTGTCCCTGAATTAGAGCAGATGCAACAACAGCTAGCTGAAAACCCTAACTTGATGAGGGAAATAATGAATATGCCACTCATGCAGAATTTGATGAACAGTCCTGAACTCATACGCAGTATAATAATGAACAATCCTCAAATGCGCGAGCTCATTGATCGCAATCCAGATCTTGCTCATGTCCTCAATGATCCAAGCATCATGCGCCAGACTGTTGAAGCAGTTCGGAATCCCGAACTCATGAGGGAGATGATGCGGAACACGGACAGAGCAATGAGCAACATTGAATCTTCTCCAGAGGGATTCAACATGCTCCGTCGCATGTATGAAACCGTCCAAGAACCTTTTCTGAATGCAACAACAATGGGTAGTGAGGGTGATCGAAATTCAAATCCATTTGCCGCTCTTCTAGGAAACCAGGGGATCTAACCAAGCAAGAGACTCAGCTGCAAATGGAACTGCTACTGCTTCAGACCCCACATCAGGGTCTCCAGCTCCAAATACTAATCCACTTCCGAATCCTTGGGGCACAAATGGTAAGTTTTGGATATTCAGTTTTTTTTCATGTTGGTAGTTGTGTGTATCATTGTTCTAAGTCTTAAATCAACAGCTGGCTCTGCTCAAGGTGCTGCAAGGCCCCCTCCTGCTAGCAGCACTAGGAGTACAAGTACTACAGCAGGTGGGATAGGAGGGTTGGGTTCAGCAGATTTGGGAAGTATTCTTGGTGCCAGTGGTGGTGGTGGCCCTGATGCTACCTTCTTGACTCAAGTTTTGCAAAACCCAACTATGATGCAGATGATGCAGAACATTATGTCTAATCCTCAGTCCATGAATCAGGTATGATGCTTGAAGTAGTTCTATTGTGAAATATTTGATAAAGTGCATATTTCTTGTCCTGCTTATACATAAAGTTCTGATACCCTGTTGGTGCAGCTGCTTAATATGAATCCAAATGTACGTAACATGATGGAATCCAATACTCAAATGAGAGAAATGATTCAGAATCCAGAATTTCTTCGCCAGCTGACGTCTCCTGAAACATTGCAGGTGATCAATCATACTGCTCTAGATACATGTGCATCAAATAAAAAAAATACTAAATGTTCTTTCTTTTGCAGCAATTAATTTCATTCCAGCAGTCTTTGATGTCACAACTTGGCCAACAACAAGCTGGACAGTGAGCATTTCAACTTTTGATATCACCTTTTTTTTAAGAGATATTATATGGTTATTTAGCCTAGAGAAAGGGATTTTTTTTCATTTGTTCTTGTATTGCAATCTCTAACTTTGTGCACCAACTGCCTTTTGAATTCTTTTGTTTGATCCAGGGAGCGGACACAATCAGGCTCTGGTGCAGGTATCTCCTGAATTTACTATCTGCAGTTGCGAAATGCACTTAAACATAATTTTGTTTGCACTAGGACTTATTGATGTTTGTTTCTTTACATTCTGTATGGATATACCACAAGATCAGTTTGAGCATTGCTTCCAAAGATCATTTAAATATTTATCTTGAGTGAAAATTTCCACACGAGAATAGTAATATTCTTTGCCAAGTGACAATACTAGGAAGAAGCCTGTGGTTTTTCCTGTTTTTTTGAGCTAATTTAATTCTGTTGGGGTCCCAAGTCTTTCCGAGAACTTGATTTAATTAAACTTGTTTAGACAGGTCACTGCCTTTCTAAATGGATTTACATATGCCCTTGCTTATTTAACAACTTTTGGAAAACTTGAATCTTAGGCAATGCCAACCTCAACACCTTGATGAACATGTTCAGTGGGCTTGGTGCTGGTGGTGGCCTAGGTGTTCCAAATGCTCCTAATGGTTAGTACATAGTCCGTTCTGTCTGCAGTTCCATTAAGTATGATCTCTTGAAGCTTCTCTTTGGATGATTTTTTGAAGTCTTCTCATCAACAAAGTAATGTCAAAATTTACAGTGCCGCCAGAAGAACTGTATGCAACACAATTAGCTCAGCTCCAAGAAATGGGTTTCTTTGACACACAGGAGAACATCCGAGCCTTGGCCGCTACCGCTGGAAATGTTCATGCTGCAGTGGAGCGACTTCTTGGAAATATGGGCCAATAGAATATGATGATGATCATAATTGTACTCTGATCATGTGATGTGTAGTTGGCATTGTGAGATCCTGTCTGGTTCATTGGTTTTACACCTGAGATTGAGAGGCGGCATCTGATTCTGTGTTTAAGGATGAATAAAGAGTGTACCGGTGGAACCTGTCTTATACATGTGGTTTGGTGTCATGGTTGAAATTGTTGTTACATTGGGTTACTGTACATAAATATTGATCTCTTTGCAATCTTATCTGCAATGTACATGGACTATTTTCTGTACAAGGCCATGGGGAGGGAATAGGGAATATGGCAATATGCAGTGCAAACCATGAGAACTCATAAAAAACTGAAACTGTATTTAGATTGCTCAAAAAAAAAAAAAAAAAAAAAAAAAAAAAAAAGAGAAGCATCCATACCCCATAGATGTATTTTGTTGCAATAGTTGGGATTCCTTCAATTAAAAGAAAAATACGAAAATAATGAAATTCAGGGATTTTGTCATTTTTCATACTTTTTTTTTTTTTTAAGAAACGGGTTCGAATTCTAAAGATTTACGACAAAAGCACATCTATGCTTTTTGAATGTGCATCGCGTCAAATTTTTTTGGAGCCATAGAAATATGTTTTTTTGCAACACAGGCAAGCATGTTACATTAAACCCTTCCTTGATGTTTTAAAAGTTTTATATCGCTTATGTCTATGCTATGTTGCATTAAGTAATTACCAGTTGAGTGATAACCTAATTCTAGCATTCACCATCCTTATTTATTTCAATACCATCGTTGATAAATTTTTTTTTTGAAAATGCTTAGTGATGCTTCGACGCCCCTTAATTAGTTTAGCTTGAAAATAAAAAGGGTTTTGTTTAAGGAGATGGTTCAGAAAAGAAAGAGTTGTAGTGATGAATTTAAAAAGCGGAAAGGAAAAGGTTGAAAGCCGGCGGGATATGAATGAAAAGCTTGTCACTGTGGTTGCTTTTAACCCGTTGTTTGAGAAGAGTGAAATCGGGACTTTTGAAAATTTGTCTGGAACGGTCGACTGATGTCGGAATGCCCGGTCACCCTGTGTCGGGCCGACCCTAACTAGCCACATACCCGTAAAGCCGGATCTCGGAGCCAAATCGAATGGCAACCACATGACCTTATGGAGAGATTTTTTATGTAAATTATAAAATTGGTCAAAACGTCATTACAACGGGGTAGGAGGTGATGTAATAAGCTCTCGGGTGGCAAAAGCCTCGGTAATATTTGGAAAAAAGTTGAAAAGGTTGATATATGCAAGCTTAAGTACATATGTCGTGGTGGTTAGGGATCCCCAACTGGGTATAATCGGTTCATGAATCGGTTGCTTCTCGGAGAAGGAGACCAGATGGCCCGACCTTCATTAAATGATGGAATATGTTTTTGAAAAGAGAGTTGGAATAAGAAAAGTATGTTTGCTCTAGTATAGAATCACCTAGAGTATATGAGCTACTAATGTGAATTAAAAATATTGAAAGTAAGGATTCCAATAAGCTTTTCCAAAATGAGTTCTTGATTCTTGCTAAAGCCTTACATGACCAGGAAAAGGTGCTGGACAGTTTCTTCAACACTTTTCTTTGCAAAGTAAGTCTTGTTGATGACTCCCGATGCATGGTTTTGACCCTTCTTAATATATTGACTTGTGCTCAGTCTATCTTTCATTAGCAGTCAAAATGAACGGTTGTCTTGTTCGTTAGCAATTACTCCAAGAAATTAATTAAGTTAAGTTTACTCAAATTAACTTACTCACATTTTGTAAAATTAATGTTATAATTCGAATGAAGGTGATTATTTTTTCAAACAAATGTTGTAATGTTGAGGATACCCTTTGTTGACTAGGAATACAGGTACAACACAGTAGGATAGAGATGACAACTGTCCAAACCTATTAGCACACATGGACCTAGAAAGAAACAAAATTTCAAACAAGTCCTCCTTCATGGCGTTACGTCACACTAACCCTAGAAAAGCTAGGACCGAACTACCCCCAAGAAGAGACCGGCGGAAATCTCCCTCGCGGCGCCCCACGGGCCATCGGAGGCGGAAGGAACCACCAGCTCCTGGCGATGACTGGACTTTTTTCCGCCTCTCTCCGCTACAGTGGCGGAGAGTGTTTAGATCCTCCAAAATTTCCATCACACCAAAACATTAAATGCAGCAAGTGTAAATGTAGTATGAAATGTAGGTAAATAAAATAACTAATTGCACAATTTAGATGTACATTCGAGATTAATATTTTGAGCCTAGTTAGTATGCAAAAGTAGGATAATATTTTACCACAAACAAACAAAACATGCTACTAGTATAATGCTTTTTTTTTTTTTTTTTTTTTTTTGAGAATTACACAACACAACGCCTTGACGCTCACAACACGCACGCACACTCACCCCTATGAATACACATACGTAAACCCTACCCCTATGAGCACCACACGCACGCAAACCAGATCCGAGATTCTCGAAGTCACCATAGGCGCCGATCGCCGACGGAACGCCGCTAATTTTAAAGTTCAACGCCGATAAATCCCGGGAAAATCCCAAGAAACGCGATCACTAGGGATTTATCCCGGGACGTAGCGCCGTCTGGGCCGCCCTACCATGGACTACAAGAAAAATCACTTATAATGCTTTTGTACCCATTTTGAGGGACTAAACACACCTGTTGTGGTGCTTTTGAATATGACGGCTTGGGTGGGCGGTGAATGACCCTCGAACCGATCCTGGCCGTCCACTGCGACAATGCCTTGAGAATATGAGATCCATCCGTCCACTCGGCCCATTAAAAGCGTATACGAGGATCTGCCCGTATAAATCCTTCTCTCCTCTCTTCGCCCCTCACCCTCTCGCGGCCGCCAGAGAAGCCGCCGCCGCCGCCGCCCAGCCACAGCAGGCCACCGAGATGGTAAGATCCCCAAACCTCCTCTCCGTTCGTGCGTCTCCAGTGTATTGCTTCTTCTGTGCCTTTGCATCGAGCGTACAGTTGGGTGGATTTGTTCACTAATCACTAGGGGAGTGGAGGCATCTAGGTAAGCCTTTTTGGTGTAGGGCGTACTCGTCGACCAGGGGCTAGGTGGGGTCTTGAGGGATGGGCACGGAGGACGCCTCGGGGAGCTTATTGAAGGCGGCGGCGGCGTCGGATAGGGAAGCGGAGGGCAGTGGAGGAGGCGGGGGCTGAGGGGGAGTGAAGGTGAGGCGGAGAGAAGCGGTGGTGGAAGTCGTGTGTGGTGCAGTGCTTGTGCCGGTGCCTCTGCTGCTACTGCGAGTTCTAGTCTCCCAGATGCGGGCTTTGGCACATAACAAGCCGAAACCGACTGAATGCCAATGTATTCTCTTTCTGCTTGCACTCTTATTCAGTTAATCTGGAATGTTGATGACACGAAAACAAGTGAAAATTCATGGCGCCTTGGGGATGCTTCCATAATCTTTTTCATGGAATGAATTCAGTAGGGTGATATACACCATGCAGTTCTCGACTCTAAAACAAGAATATTGCAATAGGATAGAATGTGGCATGTTCTTTTGTGGCTAAAAAAAATCCCATGACAGGGCCAGGGCAACAAAATTTGGGATTTTAAGTTTTATTAGGCAAGTCTTTATATGTGTCACCACTGTCTTCTTGATATGTGGACTCGTTAGCTTTAGGATGAGTAATATATTGTACATCTGCATGATCTATACTTAATCTAAAAGTATACACTAATCTAGAGCCACCCTTGTTCCACCATTGATCCACCTGGAGAGGAAAGCAAGGTGTCCTAGGCGTTTTATGGTAGCAAATAATTGTGCTCAAATAATCACTAGCATTTGTTTGCTGCTAAGTTTAGTGAACATTGTGACAAGGCGAGCCTTGTGGCAACTGGTGATCTAGTGCTGTTGTTTGTATTGCACTGAGATTGATGGTACTAGATTTGGTATGCTCTGTATTTCTTCTCAAATGCACTAAACTGCTTGTGGGCTTTGTTGGACTAAAATGGATGTTCACAAAAAAAAAAAAAAAATTGTTTAGGCGAAGAGAGGGCATCTGACCCTTCCAGCCAAAGGACGTGCTACTTCTGGCTAGGTCATTCGATTCGGTGATTAGTGCCTTCTTCTATATATAGTGTTTCATGTTCTTGTGGTGGGGAGCTAATGTTGAGTTCATGTTACACCGTTTTTTAACTGTCCATGAGTTTTCATGAGTCTCATTTCCTGGTTTGAACAGGATTTGAATTGCTTAGATTGTTAGGTTTAGTAGGTATATGCACTTAGAGTGAGTATAACTGATATGCCTTTGATGATTATCGTTGATGTTTTGTTAATTGTTTGTTGATAGACATATTGCAGTGCCATTAAACGTATCTTCAGTGAGGTGGCACTGGTTCCTAGACACATGTCAGTAGGATGCTTTTGCCATCTATATTGTAAACTCAGCTGGTGTGACTATTGATAAGGACATGCATGCTACTTGGTTTGCGTGTTTGATCTACTAACAGTTACTTGCTGTATATGTTTGATTGCAACTTAGAGAAATCCCTTGTATGGGTGGGTGATAGTTTTTTTTCCTCATATTCAATTAGTTTTTTTTCCTCATATTCAATTGCACCTGTGTATTCATGTGCTTTCTGGTTATTTCTCCAGGGGGGGTTCGTCAAGACCCAAAAGACCAATGCGTACTACAAGCGTTTCCAAGTGAAGTTCAAGAGAAGGCGCGGTATGTGTTGTTTGCTCTCTCAATGGTTTTATTATTTTTGCTTTATTCTGTGTGTTTGATAATATACATTTCTATTGTTCTTGTTTGCAGCTGGTAAGACAGACTACAGGGCAAGGATAAGGTTGATTAACCAAGACAAGAACAAGTACAATACGCCCAAATACCGATTCGTTGTGCGATTTGTATCCTTCAAATTTATTATTTCCGTGCTTTGATCATCTTTTTTCTGCTTATTATTTTGGTACATTGAGCATTGGTGGCATTGTATCTCTTAATAAATCTCCTTAGACCAACAAGGACATCATTGCACAAATCGTATCTGCAAGTATCACGGGTGATATGGTTCTTGCTGCTGCCTATTCCCATGAGCTGCCACGATATGGTCTAGAAGTTGGTCTGACCAACTATTCTGCCGGTATGTTTTTGTCTGCAAAGAATGTGTAAACTCTCTTTTCTAACTAAGCACATTTATATTTAGTGCTAACTCCTCACCTGCATCTTCTAGCCTATTGCACTGGTCTTCTTTTGGCTCGTCGTGTGCTCAAGATCCGTGATTTGGATCAGGAGTATGAGGGCAATGTTGAGGTCAAATTCAAACAAATGTTTAAATTTATTCTGCTTGCTGTATTTTTTTGATATCTTGTTGGGTGAGCATTTGTGATGATCATCTGTTATCAGGCCACTGGTGAGGACTTCTCTGTCGAGCCAGCCGAAAGGAGGAGGCCTTTCCGTGCACTCTTGGATGTTGGCCTTATTAGGACTACCACTGGAAACCGTGTCTTTGGTGCCCTGAAGGTATATTCCTTATGTATCATGAATGATTGTATACTTGTGAGATGTTTTCCGTGTGATTTGGTTTTAGGTGGCTCATCAAGAGAAGTTTTTTTCATATGAGCTCAGTATTGCTTAAGTCTTGTTAAAATGTTTATCACTAGTCCATTTTCCATCAATATTCCATTATGAACTACAACATGTATCTGAGTCCACACTGAAAGAATGGACACTCCCATTTATCTAATTTTCAGTGAACTATGTTTTGGTGTATGTTTATAAGGAATATGTTTTTAAGTGGAGCATTTCAATTTTTAACACAAAATGCTTGTTACTGCAGGGAGCTTTGGATGGTGGTCTGGATATTCCTCACAGCGATAAGAGGTTTGCTGGCTTCAAGAAGGATGATAAGCAGCTGGATGCTGATATCCACCATAAAGTACATCTATGGTCTCCATGTTGCTGAGTATATGAAGGTAAGCTGTGCATGTTGCTTGCCAGATTATAGTTTTTCCCTTGTAATGATTTTGATATCAATTTGTAAGTTTGTTTTGCCAATATGTAAGTATCCCACATCAGGTGCTCTATTGGGTGCTGACTAAATCTCATTGGTACTATTATTCTTATGAACTATTCCAGAATCTGGCTGACGAGGAGCCTGAGAAGTACCAGTCTCACTTCAGTGAGTACATCAAGAAGGGAATTGAGGCGGATGACATGGAAGCTCTGTACAAGAAGGTTCATGCTGCCATCCGTGCTGATCCTAGCATGGCCAAGTCAACAAAGGCACCACCAAAGGAGCACAAGAGGTATACCCTACATATCTGGCTGATGAATTTATATAGTCTATTACATGTGAATGTGTCTGCCCACCCTAATTCCATAACTTTCTTACCACTGACCCATGCACATTCTGTTTATTTTAGGTACAATCCCAAGAAGTTGACCTATGAGCAGAGGAAGGCCAGCCTTGTGGAAAGGCTCAACGCCCTCAACTCCTCTGGCGGTGCCGATGATGATGATGAGGATGACGAGTGAAGTGCTAGTTGCGTCATAGTAGTGCTATCTTATTTGGCGATGAGAACTTGGGCAATGGCATTTGTTGTTCCCCTTAGTCCTGCAACAGGCATTTTTGTTTGAGTTTGGAGCTGGAGACATGTAGTTCATGGATTATCTTAACTAAAGATATGCTGCCGGTTGACCTTGCTCTTTTTTGTCCCTGGATTTTGTCAGCCCTTATGGTTTGCCTTGGTTTATATCAGGAGAATTCAACCTGCCTGGCTTTCTGTCATGCTTTTTGGCTTTTCGTTTTTATGGTGGATTAATTAATGTTGTATTTTATTCGAATGCCTCTTGTAGCAGTACAGGTTCAGATTATGTTCGATAGCCTTTGGATTGTCCTTGTTTCCTGGTATGCGTTGAGGTGACGAGCCAATGCAGCGAGCTCTATGTGCCAACGCCAAGTTCTGTTTTTCAGGTGTTGGAAAGGTTGATCCCATCTGTTTGGCCAGTTCTTCGCATGCCAACGCCAAGGCACAATCGAAACGATCATTTTGTTTGCGTGATCTGTTTGGATGAGGCCGAGTTTGGAAGAATTATCTGGTGCAAAAAATCCGGGCATTGCTTATTGATTACCGTCGTCTTGCGTGCTAGCCACAACCCTAATGGATGATGGGCGTGATGGAGGCAGAGCCCTCCTTTTCACGAAACGGCCCATCGCAAGCATTGTTCGAGGAGATAGGCTTGTTGAGCATGGGCAGGACTGAAGGACGGCCTCAGCTTTTGTGTGACGACGCTCGTCTTTTCTTGTTTTTTCTCCTCTTTTTGGTGCATTATTCATTCTTGACACCGAACCGTCCCGGAACGAGGAAAATGAATCGCTGTAATGGTGCGCTGGTCACAATTACACAAAACAACACCGTGTTGTACTTGTGCCGCACATTGTCCGTGAAAAATCTGACATTGGTCATGAAAATTGTCCGTGAAAAATCTGACATTGGTCATGAAAAATCTGATGATGCCTTTTCCTGCTTTTGGTAGAGGCGGTTCGGCCACATAGAACACTATTTACGTCCCATACGCACGTCATGTGCATCCACCTCGGGGCCGTGCCCGTGCCCATGCACTGGCCGCTGGCCTCGTGTGAACGGCATCTGGGCTAGCGAAATACCCAGTGCCCGTCGCGTTCACACGCCCGGCCCAGCTCCCTGCCGTTTCTTCCATGGCCAGACGCCGCCAGATCTTATCTGACGCCCCGCCGCCCCTACTCCGGCAACAAAACCACTTGTTTTTCTGGAGGACGGCGCGCGCCGGGGAGCGTGTGGATGAGGCGCGGCCCATAAAACCCACCCACCCACTCACCCATCCGGGCCGGTAGCGCGTCGCGAGCCGTAGGCCCGTAGCCCCACAGGAGCACGATCGGGAGCGCGACAAAACCCCCGTCACTCGATCGTCGCCCCGTGGCCCGCGATATATGTGTGGCTGACCTCGCCGTGCGTAGCCCGCGCAGTTCGCCGTCGCCGCCGCCATGGACCCGTACAAGGTACGCCGTGCAGCTCCCCAGTTCAGAGCCACACTGGCTAGCTGCTTATGTTCGTCGTTGATGACTTGATGTGCGTTGCGCGTGCAGCACCGACCGTCGAGCACCTTCAACGCCCCCTACTGGACCACCAACTCCGGCGCGCCCGTATGGAACAACGACAATTCCCTCACCGTCGGCGCTCGAGGTAACTTCTGCTGCTGTCTGTTCCTACCGTATGTAACCGGTAACTAACTGGGCTAGAGTCAATTGTTCATTATCGATCGATCAGGTCCGATCCTGCTTGAGGACTACCACCTGGTGGAGAAGCTTGCCAACTTCGACCGAGAGCGGATCCCGGAGCGCGTGGTGCACGCCCGCGGCGCCAGCGCCAAGGGCTTCTTCGAGGTGACCCACGACATCACCCACCTGTCGTGCGCCGACTTCCTGCGCGCCCCGGGCGTTCAGACCCCGGTGATCGTGCGCTTCTCCACGGTGATCCACGAGCGCGGGAGCCCCGAGACGCTGCGCGACCCGCGCGGGTTCGCCGTCAAGTTCTACACCCGGGAGGGCAACTGGGACCTGGTGGGCAACAACTTCCCCGTCTTCTTCATCCGCGACGGGATGAAATTCCCGGACATGGTGCACGCGCTCAAGCCCAACCCCAAGACGCACATCCAGGAGAACTGGCGCATCCTCGACTTCTTCTCGCACCATCCGGAGAGCCTCCACATGTTCACCTTCCTCTTCGACGACGTCGGCATCCCCGCCGACTACCGCCACATGGACGGCTCCGGGGTGCACACCTACACGCTCATCAACCGCGCCGGCAAGGCCACCTACGTCAAGTTCCACTGGCGCCCCACCTGCGGCGTCAGGTCGCTGCTGGACGACGAGGCCGTCGCCGTCGGCGGCGCCAACCACAGCCACGCCACCAAGGACCTCACCGACGCCATCGCGGCCGGGAACTTCCCCGAGTGGACGCTGTACATCCAGACCATGGACCCCGAGCACGAGGACCGATTCGACTTCGACCCGCTGGACGTGACCAAGACCTGGCCCGAGGACGTGTTCCCGCTGCAGCCCGTGGGGCGGATGGTGCTCAACCGCAACATCGACAACTTCTTCGCCGAGAACGAGCAGCTGGCATTCTGCCCGGGACTCATCGTCCCAGGGATCTACTACTCCGACGACAAGCTGCTGCAGACCAGGATCTTCTCCTACTCTGACACGCAGCGCCACCGCCTGGGACCAAACTACCTGCTGCTCCCGGCCAACGCGCCCAAGTGCGCACACCACAACAACCACTACGACGGCTTCATGAACTTCATGCACCGCGACGAGGAGGTGGACTACTTCCCCTCCAGGTTCGACCCTGCCAAGAACGCGCCGAGGTACCCGATCCCGACCGTCCACATCACTGGCCGCCGAGACAAGGTAACTACGGAGTATCTGCTACAACACCTGCTGATCAGTGATCACAAAGCTCTGCTCAGTTTTACTCTATTGTGCTGAATCAGTATAATCACTGTTGGTTTGTTGGTGCAGACTGTGATTGCCAAGGAGAACAACTTCAAGCAGCCTGGCGAGAGGTACCGCTCATGGGACCCAGCCAGGTATGGCAAATCCACAATTCAAGTGCTCTCTTAGTCGCTTACTGAACACTGAACGCACGTTTGCTTACTGAACTGAACCGGGCTGTACTCATCGTATCTGTAGGCAAGAGCGGTTCATCAAGAGATGGATCGACGCGCTCTCTGACCCCCGCCTCACCCACGAGATCAGGAGCATCTGGCTCTCCAACTGGTCTCAGGTAATGTAACCGCAGCTTATTCAGACAATGAGTTGCTTACTGAACTGAACGAGTAGCATGTTTTCTGAATCGCCTGATCGATGCATGCAGGCCGACAGGTCTCTGGGCCAGAAGCTTGCGAGCCGCCTCAGCGCCAAGCCGAGCATGTAAGATCAATCAGACAACGGCGCAGGGGACTGAAACTCTGCTTCTCCCATGGAAGGAAGACCGCCTGAACGAATCCCTCTTATCGGCCGGCAACACCGAACCTGATGCTATAAATTATTCTAGCATGCATACTGAGTCGCTATTTTGTATAAGAGAGGACATATGGTTCCGTCTCATGTCTCTGTACCAATCAAAATAATCATGTAATAATCTGTACTTGCAGACGCGTTTCCACCTGATACTGCACTGTATTCGTGGTTACTGTAAGTGCACCTAGTTGAATTCAGAACACGTCATATCCATCCAATCCATATATAGTAAATTATGAAGTCCATTGTTATTATACCCGTAGCATAGGATCATGACATACCAATCTCCTGAAAAATTGCATGCACAAAAAAGGAAACCATGTCTACCCGTGTGATTGGGGGACACGTGGCTTCCATCCCAGGTAGGGAAAATAATGGAGTCATGATGCAGGGGGCCTGCATCCAATTGTTTTCCAGGTTTTTCATCCCAATTTGCAATCCTAAATACAGTCGCCACCCTAGAGTTATATTAATTTTCCCCACCTACTCTTTCTTAAACCATGATAAATGGACAAAGAATTGGTGTCTTGTAGTGTCTTTAGCACATAACTTTTTTGAGAGAACAGGAGGGGCCGAAGAGGATTACAACCAAGCAATTCATAATATGATTTCAACCGAGTTTATGTAAAAAAGAACATAACAGAACATAGCAATTCAAGAAACAAAAAAAAAAGGAAACAAAGAATTGGTGTCTTGAGCACATAACTATGATTTCTATTCATAATATGCTCATCAAATTTCGGCATTTGCCGTATGAACTGACCAATACCATATTTATCTGATACGTGTTTTTTTTTTTTCTCGTGAAACCATATTTGAATACGATTTTTCCGTTCCCGATTTAGGGCAAGTTCATTTCGGAACCATGATGATTGATGAACTGGGCCAGCATAAAAATCGTGCGATTCTATTGGGCCATCAAATGGCCTTAACCGTATTTTCTGGTCCAGAGAAAGTCCTTTTTCTGAACAGTCGGCCCACATGACTGCATCTGCATGCAGTGAGTTTTTTTTCCCCTTCACCGCTCGTATCTCGTATCGTTTTTGGCGAAAGTTAAGATAGAACAACAGTTTTTGGCAGGCACTAACCCGCGCACTACCACCCATGCATACCCCATATCAGTATATGTCATATACATCAGCAGCACATACCCCACATGGGGAAGCTTCCCGTTTGTTTTCAAAAACCAAGCGCAAAAAAAAAAAAAAAAAAAAAAAAAAAAAATAATCAGCAGCGCATCAGTTTAATTTCTTAACCACGAATACACTCCAATCATGCAACAACACAGTTAGGGCATGCATTTACTATATATAGTATATACGCAGGCTCGAAAACCTATGACGAGGCCAATGCAAGAGATGAGCAATGCTGCAATAGTCCCTTGGTATATCTCTATATCCACAAATATAGAAGCTGAAGTGCTGAACACGAGCACCCACGACTGCATTATTAGTTAGTGCCTGATTGCTCTTGTTCTCTGAAATCTTAATTCTTGTCGAGCCTTATTAGATATTTTTCAGAGCTCTGGCTGGCATGTTCGAGAGAGATGCGAGAGAAAATAATATCTATATAGGAGGATCTGGATAGGGAGGCCATGATTGACACTATACGACTACAGCTAATTAACAAGCTAGACAGACAGCCGCCGAGAGGACTTCTGGGGGCCAGGCAGGGAAGAATCTGCATTGGCTGACGCCAGAGACAAGAATCTTTGGCCAATAGTAGCTAGGGTTAGACGACGACCCCAACAAACAAAACTGAATCATGCGTGCATGATCATCGGCGACGCAGACAGAAAATAATACTGCTACACTGGAGAATCACAAGTGCTCCTTTCATTAGTGTCGTCACTCGTCAGTGTGGTGGTGGTGGTGGTGGCTCCTCACGAGGGACACGCCAGCCAGTTGCTAACTTCATCGCACTGCTGTCTAATTCGGCCACCACGGCAGGATCATCCGTATCTTCATTGGAGTAAACGTAAGACCAATAATACTCATATATAATCTGCTTCTGGTGGTGTTAGCATGGCACTGAGCCAGATATATTATTCGTGGAGATCAAAAGCTCCTCCATGATACTAATTATGTAATATAAAGCTTAGAATAGAGGGGATGCAGGTATGCATGCAGCTGTTGTTTGCTGCTTAGTGCGGCTGCACATATAAAGCCATGGGTGCTGCACGCAGGCGCTTTGAGACCAGTCCTGCTTTCAGGTGGACGACTGGATTGGCCGGTCGGATTAACTGAGAATATTTTGATTCTGCACTTGTGCAGGATCGATCGGCAAGCTGGAACTGGAAGGGTTTATGTAATATTAGGCCCATCGACAATTGGCTTGTTGGTTCCCTTAGGTCATTTAGCTTATTGTTACTTATAGTGTCACACGAGACGCCGAAGCTGGTAAAGCCAAAACCCAAAACGTACAATGGCCAGTACGGCATGCGCAAAACTGTTTCGCAGGTTGCATTTCTGAGTTCTCTGTTTTCCCCTGGAACGTTATTGTTGGCATATGATTTCTGGCGTTTTCTGAAGAATGCGGGCGTCTGCGTCTGAATCGATCGTGGAAAAGTCTCGAGTCTGAACAAGACAAGACAAGGGCATTGTTGTTTAGTTACCTTCCAAATTAGTATTTTCACTATCTCTCCATCACTCAATTTTTTGGACGCATACATAAAGCGCTGGTTAAATGTTGGTAAAATAAAAAACTAATTATATAGGTTAGTTGTAAATTACGAGAGGAATCTTTTTGAACCTATTTAGTCTATGATTGAACAATATTTGTGAAACACGAAATACAAACGAAAAAGCTGGTAAAGCCAAAACCCAAAATAAACTTGCAAAAACTTGACAATCTAAACAATGGCCTGTTTTTTTTGTCGAAATAGAAGTTTTCTGAAGGAATCAGGCGCCAACCTGTCCACGCGCACGCATTGTGCTCTGTTCACCATCCTGAAAAAAATTATATGTTGAAATAGAATAAACATACAGCAATTTAGTATACGGAGAAGATCTGCCTATCATAAGTTGAAACCTGGCATCATGTCACAGGAGCCTTGTTTAAGAACTAAGATGATGGAAGAAAGAATGAATCAAAATTTTCTTTTAAACAAACAAACAAAATGATGATCATTTTAAACAAAAAAAAGATGATTCATCACCTTACTAATATCCTATAGATTCACACGCAAGCATGCACTACTATACCTACAGCCTTCAATTCACAGTCCAATGCCACCGAAGCAGGATATACTAGTACTGTAGTAGTAGCTTTCGTGGACGGTATCGAAGAGATTCAGACGCACAGCTTATTGGTAACACAGCAACAAGCGAGCAAGCAACAGCTTACCGTGAACGACTAAACAAATACGCATGCCTATCGTATGACCGGCGGATGATGATGCAGCTGCTGAAATTAAACAACTTCAGCTGCATCGTCATCGATCACCATCGTCAGCCCCGCTCTATCTGAATTAAATTCAGTCGTAGGAGTAGTAGTACCTGCAAAAGTCTCCTCTGATCGGCTACATTCCACCGCACGTCCGGTCCATGGATTCCGTGTCCCCATAAAACAAACAAATTTCCGGCCTTTGGATCTTGGACCATTCTGTCCATGTGGTGTGGAACCCTAATGAGAACATCGATCGCCGCAAGAAAACCCATCCTTCTCTGTCTTCCGATTATACACAAATATGCAGTACGTACGCCTCTGTAACAACCCGTGGCGGGCGACGATCGTCGCCGACGTGAGAAGCACAGATGACACAAGAGCGGCGAGGAAGCCGGCGAGGTTGCCCCTCTGCCTTGGCTTGTTTCACAACTGGAAAGGTTCGATGCGCAGCTCGAGCACGACACTGCGTTATAAACGTCAATACAGACGCTGACCTCCGAGGGCCCACACGACGGGGAAAGTATAAAACGTAAACTTATGAAATACGCCGACAATCAGAAGAAGCGCCTCCGGTTCATCAACTCCCTTCAACCTTCTCGCTGCCTCCCTGGCATGTCATCGATCCCCGAGCGTGACATTACGCCCGCCGGAGAGCGGCTTGGCCCCAAGCTGGTGCCGTGGGAAACCTCGTCTTCAGCACGTTGTAGTCCTCCCGGGTTGTCGTGCGGTGCGAGGGAGACCCGCCCGGTGACCTTGACTTGAACCACAGCCGGCGCCTTCTTCACCAAACGACGTTCCAGTACCTCCCTTGGCTCGGTGTTCTTGATATCCGGATCCCGGAGTCTGGGAGCCCGAGTAGGCGGAGTGTAATTCGAGTAAATGGCTTTAAGCGTGAGACATGAAAACGGGGTGAATCAAAGAAGAAGATGGCAACTCAAGTTTATAAGCGGCAGCGCCAATCCTCTCGAGAACTTTGTATGGTCCAAAGTATTTGTAGGACAGCTTTGAAATGGACGCGATGCCGATGAAGATTGGGTGTATGGCTGAAGCTTAAGCAAAGACCGAAGTCTCCCCACTTCAACCGGGCGATCCACTCAACATTGCGATCAGCCATGAGTTTCATTCTGTTTTTGAGCTACGGACAAATTGTCCTTGAGGGATGCAAAATGAGCAGTCCTGTTGGTTACCAACTCGTCCGTTGTTGATGTTGATGTTGGTATGGATGGAGCTAGACCCAAGTTCGGCTCACAACCATAAAGGGCTTTGAATGGGGAGCAACCCAGAAGAGTGATAATTTGCATTGTACCACAACTTCAGCAAGACTTAACCAAGACTTCCATTCCTTTGGTGAATCCTTTGGTCAACACACGAGAAACATTTCCAAGCATTGGTTGACACGTTAAATACGCCCATCTGTACGTCAGGTGATAAGAGGTGGAAAGAAGCGAATCCACCTTATAGATGTTGAACAATGCCTTCGAAGTTACTAGTGAGCTTGCATCTCATGCTGTGACCACCTTGTTGGGTAACCCATGGAGCTTGACTATATTGTCCATGAAGATGTGGGCAATATCGGTGGTGATATAAGGATGCTTAATGGGAATGAAATGATCGTATTTAGTGATTTTGTCCACCACCACCAAAATAGCTTTGTGCCCATCAGATTTAGGGAGGCCTTCGATGAAATCCATAGATAATTCCTTCCATATCTCATCCGGAATTGGGAGAGGTTGTAAGAGACTGGGATGGATGGTGGATGGTGTGCTTAGCATGTTGGCACACCTCACTTTGTTTAATGTAGCTTGCCACATCATTGGTCATGCCTCTCCAAAGAAAAAGTGTTGCTTTAACTTGTACAATGTGGCCGTGGATCCGCAGTGTCCCCTAAAGGGCTAGAATGCATTGCAGCAATGAGCCTAGTCTGCAAGGCAGAGTTATGTGCAATCCAGATGGCACCTTGGAACCTGATAATTCCATTATCCAGTGAAAAACCATTCTCATCAGGACTCTTAATGGCTAGCCTTTGGATTAAGCTACATTGCTTGTGACTGGATCGAATATAGGCATTTTGAACCTCACGAATCCGGCTGGTTGGACCACCGAGACAGCCTGTATTGTCAAGAGATGACCAACCCGGGACAGGGCATCAGCTACAACGTTTTCTTTGCCCTGTCGATATTGAATCTTGAATTGTAAGCCCATCAATTTGGCCATTGCTTTCTTTTGTAAATTGAATGCAAATTTGCTCATTCAAATAATAAGTGGCTTGTGGTCTGTGAGGATGGTAAATTCATGTCTACGCAAGTAGTGCCTCCATTTGTCCACCGCCATGATCAGCGCCAAGAATTCCTTCTCATAGATAGAATATTTCTTGTGGATCTCACTCAAGCCCTTGCTCAAGTAGGCTATTGGTTGTCCTTCTTTGCATTAGTCTTTGCTCAATACCATCGACATGCATCTGTTTCCACGGTGAAGGACTGCTCAAAGTCGGGTAACCTCGAGAAGCTGGAGTTTTGGTCATGACTCTTTTAAGTCATCAAATGCTGCTTGGGCATGTCAGTCCAATCGAAAAGCTTTAGCTCTCAACAAATTAGTAAGGGTTTTGCAATTAGACCATAGTTACGCACAAACTTTCTATAATAACCATCGAGGCCAAGGAACCCTCGAGCTCGATAAATTTTGGGCTTCGGCCCATACGCATAGCTGAGATCTTGTTGGGATCAGTGGAGACTCCTGCTGCAGAAATTATGTGACCCAGGTACTCCAGACTGGGTTGTGCAAAAGAGCATTTGGAGTCCTTGAGATAAAATTGATGTTTCACGAGAGCGAGATAGAAGCTGGGCAGAGATATGGATGAGATGTTCTTGCATATTGTGGTCGTATATCAAGATATCATCTAAGAAAACCAAGACAAACTTCCTCAAAAAAATAGCTGGAGGATGTCATTCATAACCACCTTTGGAATGTGGTCGAGCATTGGTCAAACCAAATGGCATGACCTTGAACCGATAATGCCCTTGATGAGTCTTGAATGCGGTTTTTGGTTCATCCTCGGCTAGCATTCTTATCGATGGTAACCACTTCTAAGGTCAGCTTGGTGAACACTTTGGATCCATGTAATTCTTCCAAGATTTCTTCAATCACGGGCATGGGAAATCTGTTTTTAATGGTGAGGTTGTTCAACCTCCTGTAATCCACACAGAATCTCCAGCTGCCATCCTTCTTTTTGACCAGTAAAACTGGGGAGGCAAATGGGCTGTGACTATGAGCAATGAGGCCGGCCTGCGTGTAGTTGTTTAACCTGTTTTTCAATTTCGGTCTTGTGCTCGAGAGTAATGGTAAGGCCTGCAGTTGATGGGAACAGCCCCTGGCACTAAGGGTACAGCATGATCATAGGATCTAGGTGGTGGCAAGCTTTGAGGATCGAAAACATCGATATTCTTTGCAATAGCTGGGTGAGCTCACGTGGTTGAGAGTCTCAGAGGCCTTGTAATTTGGAATGCCTTCCATCTTTGGATCCACAATGGCAAAGGCCCAAATATCATTGCTCTTTGTGGAATTGAACACTTTCTGAGCAGATATGGCCTGCATTTGCAATTGATGTGGGTGCAACCCTTGTAACTTGATTCTTCTCCCTTCATCTGTGAACTCCATAGTTCTCTTTTCCCAGTCACAATCCATTGGGCTATGCTTGGACAACCAGTCAAAACCCAAAATAGCATCATAAGGTGCCATATCTAGCACAATCATGTCAGTAGATATGCCATGGCCCTGGGAGTACCACTGTAGCTTGGGAACCATGCAATCAGTGACCATGTACTGATCATTTGCTAATTTAACCTTTCTTCTAGGACAGGGTACTGTAGGAAGTCCTGCCAATTTGACAAACTGTGTGCTGACAAAACTATGTGAACTGCCACTGTCCACCAGCATAAGCATGATTTTATCCTTCACCCTGGTCTTAATTTTCATACACTGAAAAGGATCTGTGCTAGTAATAGCATTGACAGACAAATGGCCTAACTCTTCTGCCACTGCATCTTCAATTTCAATTGTTTAAGGTTTCCTCGGATAGTTCTCTGTCGGTCGTTTACCATCATAGCATTGGCTTGAGGCTTCACCTTCTTTTGCACGAGATCTCATTATGTCTGGTTCATATTTTTCCCCACAAGTATAGCACAAGCCATGTTGTCTTCTATAGTCTCTTAACTGTCTATCCCCTCAATTGGTTTGTGGTGGCTGATAAGATTTACTATCTTGCTTTTGTTGCTGAGGCTTGTAGATGCGACCCTTTGTTATACTTAAACTTGGTCCTCTCCACAATCTTCTGTTGGATTCTAGCAATGATAGAAGCCTGATCCACTGTTGTGGGCACTTGTGGTTCCACCATGACCCTTATCTCCTCCTTTAATCCTTGGACATAATGGGTGACAAAGAAAAGCTCATCATGAATACCACTATGCATAGTCACATCGGGCGTAGTGCACGAGAAATTGGGTTGTGTGCTCCTCCACAGTTCCCACTTGTTTCATAGAGATAATCTCGATCATGGACCTTCTATAATCATCGGCGCAAATTTACGTATTCTGACCATACAAAATTGGATCCGGCTAATTTTTGGATGGGTTTGCTTAAAAACCGGACCACCACTTAGCGACATTACGGACATGTGCATAGAAGCGGACTTGACCTGCATCTGTTTCGGGTAGAGTGTACACGACAAAGTAATCCTTACGGTTCTCTATCCATACCTTAGGATCGGTGCCATCAAAAATGGAAAAATTCATCTTAGGCGAGGCATGTCGTGGTACATAGTCATCTCTCCTTCTACGTAATGCGTGTCTATGCCTTCGTGAGCTCTAGAAGGACCCTTGGTTCATATTTACATTTGGCAAATATGTTATCCCCTTCGTTGGCCTCCAAGACATCACGCCATTGATTGAACTAGAGCATCCTTCGTTATGAGCACTATGAGCTTCAAATTCTTTGTATAGTGAGATTAGCCACCGCTTGTCCATTTGCTTTGTACCTGTCTAGCAATGAGCTGTTGTTCTGTTGTTCTCTTGTTACCGATCCACTTTTAGGTGGTATTGGCCAAAGCTGCTTTCGCCTTTAGGCTGTTCTTTTGTGTCACTCCCATGTTTGAGATTTGGGCAAACATGAGAGTAAAATTTTCTTCAGTTTGTCCACTTGGTCGCTTCTTCTTCGTTGTACCTCGACATTTGTTCGAGAATAAAGCGAAGTGCACGGAGATGGCCGTGATGGAGCAGGACTTACCCGCACACCCACTCCCTTGGATGGTGACACAACCACGGGATCACGATACGGCTATGGAATTTTACACGGAAACGCCCGCAACCCTCACCGTCGGTCGATACCCAATTTGGCAAAATTTGCGCCCCGGGATCACCCTCGGCTCTGGAATTTTACAAGCGAGCAAGCCAACACCCTTACCGTGAACGACTAAACAAATACGCATGCCTATCGTATGACCGGCTGATGATGCAGCTGTTGACCCTGAAATTAAACAACTTCAGCTGCATCGTCATCGATCACCATCGTCAGCCGAGGAGACCTCTATCTGAATTAAATTCAGTCGTAGGAGTAGTAGTACCTGCAAAAGTCTCCTCTGATCGGCTACATTCCACCGCACGTCCGGTCCATGGATTCCGTGTCCCCATAAAACAAACAAATTTCCGGCCTTTGGATCTTGGACCATTCTGTCCATGTGGTGTGGAACCCTAATGAGAACATCGATCGCCGCAAAGAAAACCCATCCTTCTCTGTCTTCCGATTATACACAAATATGCAGTACGTACAGCCTCCAGCTTCCCAGATCTTTGACCCAAAATATAGTGTTATAAACGTGTTTTTCAGGAACGACTGCTAGAAGCATGTGTTTCTTTTTATTTTTTTATGCGGAGATAAGTTTCAGATGAGAGACTACTACACAAAATCTTTTGCAAAGCACTTATGTTTTATTTACCGTGATGGTTTTTTAAAAAACACCATGATTGATGTTTTTTAATTAATGTGGCGGTTAAACCACCACGATAAATCCATTAACCTCTCCCCTCGCAGATCCGCAACAACGGCACCTCTCCCTCCTCCCTCCATGGATCCAATGTGTGGTAGCGTGGATCCGGCGGCGGCTCCCTCGGGTCGTAGAGGTCTTCGAGGTCGCGGATCCGGCGAGTGCGAGCCCGGATCTTCTCCCCGCTCCACCAATCGCAGCTCCTCCGGATCCGGTGCTAGACGCCGCCGGCGGATCCAACGGTGTGGCGGCCCGGATTTGGGTCCGTTAGGGTTTGTTCGGGCTTTTTTCCCGTGATTAACCGTGGCAGCTTTTGGGTCGAAAAACCGTCACGGTTAATCGATTGATCTTTGTTCGTGTAACTGCCACGGTTAATATTTTCAGTAGTAGTAGAAAGTCCACTGTTTCGCTCTCAGCTTGTCTGAACCATCTGTATTTTACTAACGGTACAATCCGTCAGTAACTTTCCTCTCAACCAATTCCCGTAGCCATGAAGATTTTCAGTCTGGTAGTTAACTACCAAGTGGAATTAGTGGTACCCAAAGCTCTTCCCAAAGTCTCAACCCTAGATGGATTTTTCGTCACAGCATGAGTTTGGCTGCTGCACTAACCCCTTTTAACTTTTCTTTGATATTATACTTCACCTACGACTGCACCATGGTTACAAGGTCATGGTATCAAACCACAGCTATCTTGACACATCTTCTCTATTTGAAAAACACGCAACGATGTGTGGTCACAAAAAAAAAACACATCTTCTCTATTGAAACGCTTGTGTCAGCATCAGGCCGTAGCAGTATATATATATACATGTTTAGTTCCAGAGTTCCAAACAATATATATCAGCTGGTAATATAAGTCAGTCGGCAACCATGCATCTTGCTTGGCATAAATTTATTCCTCAGACTTGGGGTGTGTTTAGAGCCCAAAATTCGGGTCCAATTTTGGTCCGAAAAATACTGTTCGAACTAAAAAACACTGAAGACGTTTCGTTTGTTTGTGGTAATATTATCCTACCGTGACGTAACTCAGGCTCAAAAGAATCGTCTCTCGCAATGTACATCTAAATTGTGCAATTAGTTTTTCTTGTTTACCTAAATTTCGTACTCGGGTATGCGTCTTTGGGTGCATTTAATGTTTCGATGTGATGGGATGTGATGGGAATGCAAGAAATTTTGGAGGGAAGTTGGGGCTCTAAACACACTCTTGATAAAATACGTACTTCATCCATTCCAAATTGTAAATCATTTGAGTTTTTTTACCCTAACTTTAAGCACTCGTCTTATTCAAAAAAATTATCCAAACATAGTCAAATTTAAGTTGGTTTCAAAGAATGTTTATTAATAAAGCAAGCAAAAAAAGTGATATTTTACATAAATTTTTAAATAAGATAAGTGGTCAAACTTGGTGTTAAAAAGGTCAAATGACTTACAATTTGAAATGGAGTAAGTATATTATTAAAGCTGACTTTAGATAGAGTCGAAATACTATAGGCAGGAACGAAGCTGTCTCGGGATTCAGGACAGCAAGACAGAAAATATCAAGCAGTAGTGTGCACACGTATACGAGTACTTACGTCTACAGAAAATATCAAGCACTAGTATCTAATTCCTTGATGTGATGCTAGCTGTAAGGTATACTACTATACTCCGTACTCCCTCCATCCCAAAATAGTTGTTAGTTTTTCCCGGTAAACACGGCAATTATATATTAAAATAGGATTAATATTTATATTACATAATTAGTATCATTGGAAAGATCTTTTGATCTAGTTTTTTAACAAATTTATTTGGAGATTTAAATCTCAGACGTATTTTCTACAAATCGAATAAAAGCCAAGACGCACACCCAAAACGACAACTATTGTGGGATGGAGGGAGTATGAGCTAAGCAGCGAGTAGTACTGTCTTACTGCACAATCGTTCCGGTGGACGTAGGGCCCGTTTGGATTCAGGCCACAACCTGCCACATCGGGGCTGTGGCGGCCGATTCTCTTGCCGCACTCGCCACAACACTCGCCACAACAAGCGGCATTTATTAGGTGCTAGATGACAAGCGGTTGAAGGATACGACAAAAATAGGCTTGGTCTGCATGCAGCAATAAATGATCAACTTTCTCTGTAGCCGCCATGCCCTAGTGATGAACCAAACAACGGCCATGCTAGTGTGGCCGCCAAAGTTTGGCTGTGGCAAAGTATGGCCGCAATCCAAACAGGCCCGTACTGTTGCAAAATTCCACGCGAAAAGACAGCGCGGCTTAAGGTGACGAGAGATTAAAAAAAAAAAATAGTGTCGCCATCAACATTGTGCCAGCTGAAAGAACCTTTCGAGATGCAGTACTATTTTACCCAATTTTTTTTTTGACGAAAACTATTTTACCAAATTGAGATGCCTTGAGCGTTTTCTATGTGCTAGAATCATCAACCGTATTGTCAATCGTACCTGCAATGCAGCTTAATTATTCGCTTGTGAGAGCCATGTTGGACCGGAATAGATTTGCTGTCTTATCGTCTATGGCTGCATCAACCATTAGACACTTAGAAGCAACCACTGTGTTGAATATGAAGAATTATTAAAATTTGAGAGTGTTCTAGTGGATGATTTATTCAAGGCGTTTGTATTCATTTTCACAAGAGATCGTGAAGAGCAAACTCTATTAAAATTGTGATGGTTGGTGTATCTCATGATTGATCGGCTTATACACTAGCGCTGAGCCAAGCTTGAAGGCCTGTTGCTAGTAGAGAAGTAATTTGGACATGGCACAACAGGGTGTAGGTTGCCAGCAAGTAATTCAAGATTGTGACGACAACGAGGAGTAAATTGTCGTCTGCATATTCTTCATTGAAGTGTTATAAAAGATTTGAGTTTTGTTGAGAATGATGGAAAGCTCAACGAGGATGCAATTTGAGATTATGAAAAAATCTTTTTTAATAATGGAATTAACATTCCGGCCTCTCGCGGTAACGATATATACCCCTAAAAGCCTCTGCGTGACTACACATAGCCAAACTTATTACAAAAACTAGGAATAAAAAAACTTTAGTACATGAAGATATATGTACTAAAGATCTACTACATCTAAAAAGAATTGAGTTTACTACTCAAGACGAGTGCTAAAGATATCGATGTCGCTTTTATGGGGGTCTTGACCAGCCACCACGCCTTGAACAACGTGCACCAAAATAAACTTGAAAGAAACCCATGGGATGTAGGCAGCCCCCACTGCGGCTAGCAAATGCCCTCACCGTTGCCCCTCCACCTTTGATGTATCGGTGGCGTTCGGGATAGCCACCATCGATCTTTTGTGAGAGAGGAAGACCCTAAATTATCTTCGATTCGCCGTCTCGTGCGCGTGCGTTGCTTGGGTCGCAAAAAAAAAAAAAAGTTCTACCCCGAAAAAGGGCACGTAAGCAAAACAAAGAGCCAAGCCTTGATGTGGTTCCTAAACTTCCATCCAAATTTTGCAAAGATAGGTTGCTCCTCCTCTCCTAGTATCATGGACTATTGTCAAAATCAATAAGTTGCCCCTGAAAATTATGCACATGAAAATATTAGATTTAAACTTATTAAATACCACATCATTTCTATTTAACCAAATCGTCGAACAAAGTGCAACCACTCCTAGAAAAATTGTTTTCTCAGCTTTGAACTTAATCCATGCAGCCAAGAACCAAACAGGTTAGCAAAGCTAGTAGGTGGTTGAATTCCAAACGTGATATGCACAATATTCCAAAACGAAGCTAGCAAAATGACAACCAAAGAACAAATGTTGAATAGTTTCATCACAAAAACAACATTTGACACTTCCCTGTCATCGATTTCTCTTTGCTAAATTATCTTTCATAAGTGTTAAACCTTTCCTTAAAAAAAATACCACAAGTAAAATTTACTTTCTAGTTGTATTTTTAATTTCCAAAGAGGATTTTTGTCCAGAAGAATGTCTTGTTGGATCAAATTTCTATATATGGAACTTACTGTTAACATACCTTTCTTACAGAAGATCTATCGAAAAACGTCACTGAGGTGAACATACCAAGGAGATGTTGTCTGCCTAATTTATTGATATAATCGGCAGCTCTATTGTTCGGTTCATTTTTTAAAAGCGACAATGGCTGGTATCCTTGTTATTATTGTTTTATTATTACACTTTTCGTCAATCCCAATATCTGTTTAGATGGATTTGATTATATGCATACGAGGTTGATGTGTTTCGGCGAAAGACCTTGCATCCAAGATCCATCGATCGGCCGTCGGCCCCAGCCACAGCGCCCAACCCAGGCAGACGACAACTGATGGGGCCACGTCACAGCCGTCTGCCACCAAAGCCATACTCCTACGTACTCCCTCTGTTCCATTGGAGCTTCGCTGCGTTTTAGCTTTTGAATTTAATTTCACAAGCCACCATCCGTTTTATTCAAAATATTTATGTAAATTATAAAATAAATTAATCAATATTCAAGTATCTTTATTGATAAAATAAGTCATAATAAAATAAATTATATTTGTGTAAAAAAATTGAATAAAACAAAAGATTGAAAATGACAAGCTAATCCGCGACAAACTCAGTGGGACGGAGGGAAGTAATCCTGATGACCACGTCATCCCCTTCCTCCCGGACCTCGGGGAAAATGAAATTCCGATTCTACCCCGACTAGGAGCCGGTTGACCTCGCGAATTCGTCCTTGTGACCCCACCCATCGGGGCCCTGAGCTGGAGCTGGACCCCGGGGAGATTCCGTCGCCGTCGTGCAGCTGCACAAACAAAGATGCAGAAAGAGGGCGGCGCACTCCGAGGAGAGGACGCCTGTGATTGCACTACAAAAGTGGCGTACGATTCCACCACCGCCTGCCGCAAGCTTCCCTTCCGTCAGTCTCTCTACCAGTCTTCCCCTTTTCTTTCAGCAGAATCCATCTGGTGATCGTGCTGAAACAACAGCGCTAGCTACCACCAGGGCTTCGGACGGAGCAAGCTGCTCCATCTCCGTGCGGTGCATCCACTGTTTTATTGGCGGGCGCACTGTTACACCCCTGCCGACGAGAGATCGGCCTAGTGAGGTGGGTCTGCTCGTTCATGGCTTCTCTGTTCCAGTAAAGCTGTTTCTTTTTCCTCCACATCCTCTTGCTGTTTTATTGGCGGCTGCGGGCAGGATCAGCCTGGGCAGGATGGATGTGGATGCTGCCGTGTTGGGTTACGTTAGGTGGTTGGTGAAAATGGGTCTCTGCCGTAGTAGTATTTTTTACTGTTGTTACTGCTACCACTTTTTCTCTTGCCATTGGGGACGGACGGGCGGGGGAGCGTGATGGCGATGCCTTTCTCTCCCCCTTTCTGCAATTTTTCCAAGTGCAATGGTGATGTTTCGCCCGTTCTGCCCTAGTCCCCCTCCCCCGGCTCGCCTTCGCCTTGTGGTGGTGCGAGCAGGTCTAGCCAGTGGCTTCCGTTGTGGCTGCCATGCGCCCAAAAAGATCGCCAATTCTGTGCTCGATTCCAATTCCTTAAGAGTGCTTGACGGAAAATACCATCGTTTTCTTGGTGCTCAGGCTCCTCTCAGCTCGTGGCTCGTGTTCCTTCGCTGCGCTGTGCTGTGCTGCGGCGCCCGGTTTCGGCTGCGCCTGTCGCTTGCTTCCCCTCGATTGGCATGCCAAGATTCCGAAGTCTGAGTCACTGAGCTAGCTGCTTGTCGGGGGCATGGAGCAGGCGCCGCAGACCGACGACGACGGCTTGCTCGACTGCGGCGTCATGGAGGACGTCGCGGTCGGCGACCTGGATCTCATGGAGGAGCTGTTTATGGCGGCGCCGGGCTTCGATTTCTCCGACTTCTCGCAGCCCGGGGCCGGGGTCGCGTCCCCGGGGACCTGCTTCTCGCCGCTGTTCGACATCTGCAGCACCACCACCACGGCGACTCCCCGCCGGCTCCCGCGGCCGACGACGACGACGACGACCAGGCGGCGGCCCCGCAGCAGCGCTGGGTGTTCCAGCCTCGGCCGGAGGTCGAGGCCACGGTCAAGAGCGGCTGCGGCGCGCGCTGGAGCGCATCGCGTCGCTGTCGCAGACGCAGCCGGGGAGCTGCTGGCGCAGGTCTGGGTCCCCACCGTCATCGGCGACCGCCAGGTGCTCACCACCTGTGGCCAGCCCTTCTGGCTCGACCGCCGGAACGAGCGCCTCGCCAACTACCGGACGGTGTCCATGAAGTACCAGTTCTCCGCCGACGAGACCGCGCGCAACGACCTCGGGATGCCCGGCCGCGTCTTCGTCGGCCGCGTCCCCGAGTGGACCCCCCGACGTCCGATACTTCTCCACCGAGGAGTACCCGCGCGTACGCCACGCGCAGTACTTCGACATCCGGGGCAGCGTCGCGCTCCCCATCTTCGAGCCACGCAGCCGGGTATGCCTCGGCGTCGTCGAGCTCGTCATGACCACCGAGAAGGTCAACTACAATGCCGAGATCCAGAACATCTGCAGCGCTCTCAAGGTAGGTTGCACGCTCGTCGCCTCCATTTGATCCACCAATCGCTGCTGCTCTGCAGGCTGTTATGCCGTTATGCTCTTAACCTGTTTGGTGAAATGCGCTTAGGAAAAAGACGTGATAACTACCGGGCACGCCAATCCCCGAAGTAATCAGTCTTTTCACCTTCCTTTATTTGCTGATGTTCTTGTCTCAGTAAGATTGTGTTTCCTGAAATGCGCAGGAGGTTGATCTCAGAAGCTCTGATGTTTCGAGTGATCCCCGTGCAAAGGTAAGCTGAATGATATTGAGATCGTAGAGTTATACCGATCTGTTGTTATCAGTGACAGATGTGTCTTTGTTATTAGGTGACTGATACTTCTTACCGAGCCGTCATACCAGAGATCATCGACGTTCTCAGAACTGTTTGTGAGACGCACAAACTGCCACTGGCCCAGACATGGATACCCTGCATCTGCCAGGCAAAGAGGGGAAGCCGCCACACTGATGAAAAACTCAAGTACTGTGTGTCTACCGTGGATGACGCGTGTTACGTCCGGGACCTAAAAGTAAAGGGATTTCACGAAGCTTGCTCTGAGCATCATCTGTTCAGAGGTGAGGGTGTTGTTGGCAGGGCCTTCGGAACGAACGAGCCATGTTTCTCCGAGGACATTACCACCTCCAGCAAGATCCAGTACCCTCTCTCTCATCATGCCAAGCTTTTCAGCTTAAGGGCTGCTGTGGCCATCCGGTTGCGGAGTATCAGCACGGGAAGCCTTGACTATGTCTTGGAATTCTTCCTGCCAGTGGAATGTATAGAGGTTGAAGAGCAACGAGCCATGTTGAACTCTCTGTCCATTACAATACAGCAAACATGCTATACGCTTCGAGTTGTCAGCTTGAAAGAGCTGGTGGATGAAGGATTAATTGAAACAAGTGCACTAACTCCACCAGAATATGCCAAATCTATGCATGGAAACCAAGATGAGGTTTGTAGTGGCATTGATGTTCCTGCAAAGACAACATCGCTGGAAAATTCTGAGGAGGTGTCCTCATGGATAGCAAGCCTTGTGTGCGCTCAAAATAAGGGAGTGAAAGAAATGGATGGTGATCTGCCATTTGGATTCAGCAAGCAAGAGGATGAAGGGTTTAGTGTTACAGCTGGTTGGCATACCTCACCAGGAATAGGGCCTGAAGGTAATAGCATCTTTTCAGAGTTTAAGCAGCATGAAGACTTCGAGGTCAAGGAGGTAACTTGTCTCAGAGATCCAAGCTCATCCAAATTGGAAAAAAATGTAGAGAAGAGACGGACTAAGATGGAGAAAACTGTTAGCCTGGAAGAACTTCGGAAGCATTTTGCTGGCAGCCTGAAAGAAGCTGCAAAGAATCTTGGAGGTAATTTCTGACCCACATATCTCCACAGTGCTTTTCCATTCCTCTTGTTGTACTACAGTACCTCTCTGTATTGATGAATAGTCAGTAGCCTGTAGGCAGCCTGCTGAAATACCGCATCATCTTCCAGTAACCATAACTAGAATTTCATAACTCAAATAGAACTGGAATTTTCTTATAATTGCTATTGTTGTTCAACAATGTATGTAGTCCTGATAGTCAAGTGTCAGGAGGGACACTTACAATTAAATTTACTCAGTAAATTAAATTTCATTACTTTTTGCAACAATTCCAGACGGAAGGCAGATTGGTCAATGCTTTGTTCACTATTTGTGTAGAAACATCAATCCTTTCCTCTATGTTTACCCATTTCAATCATTTGTTTCAGTGTGCCCCACTACACTGAAGAGAATATGCAGGCAGCATGGAATTAATCGTTGGCCATCACGGAAGATTAAAAAAGTTGGGCACTCCCTGAAGAAATTGCAAATGGTGATTGATTCAGTACATGGTAATGAAGGAACTGTTCAGCTCAGCTCGCTCTATGAAAACTTTACCAAGACCACATGGTCAGAAAGAGAGTTACAGGGGGATACCACTTATCCGTTGTCTGAGGAAAAAGGTCTCTTGGAACCTTCTGTTCCTGATCGGCATCACGAGGGCAGATTCACCTCGCATACTTCTGGTTCTAATTCCCTCTCCCCCTCTTGCAGCCAAAGCTCAACTTCCAGCCATGGTTGTTCCAGTGGTTCGAAATCACAACAACATGGTGGGGCTCCTCAACTTGCTGTAAAGAAAGAAGTTTTCATGGAGGAGAATCAGAGCCCCACAGTATTCAAAGCTGCGAGCCATACGGAACTGCAGATGTTTCCAGAAGAAAGACCTGTTACCCAGCCTAGGTCTCATAGTCAAATGCTTTTAAGTGAACAAAAACCAGTGGAAAACATGACAGGTATGCAAATGTCTAAGCCTGATTCTCTCAAGATAAAAGCCATGTACGGCGAAGAAAGATGTATATTCCGGCTTCAGCCTAGTTGGGGATTTGAAAAGCTAAAAGAAGAAATTCTAAAGCGGTTCGGAATTGCTCTGGAGATGCGTGTGGATCTCAAGTACTTGGACGATGAATCTGAGTGGGTTCTTTTGACATGCGATGCAGACCTGCTTGAGTGTATCGATGTGTACAAGTCATCAAGTACTCAAACAGTAAGAATCTTGGTACATTCTAATGGCCTGTCCTGACAATGGCACAAAGCTCATCAGGATGCATAACAAAGCATCCCGTCTGTCTTTGAAGTAAAGAGTTTTTTGGCATTGTGATCAGTTTCAAGTCATAATCATATATGCACAAGTAGCATCTGTAAATACCTATACTCACCACCCAATGGTCAAGTACCTAGTAAGTTCTGCCTGTTGCTTTTTGGTGGTTGTGTGGCAGAATCAGAGAGAAAGTGATTGTTGGTGTTCCCTGGCAGCACTTGGGATTTTGTATGCAGTGAGCTGCATATAGTCTTTGTGATAACAGAAGATGGGACTTCTGTACCTCTAGTTCAGTTTCTTAACAGTACAGGTAGTTCGGTGAATGTAACAAACTAGTGTACAGTGTTGTAGGTCAGAGGGTGGAACCAGTAGAAATTTGTCGATTAGGTTAAGCAGTCACGACCAAGTTACATCGCACTTGTAAGTTCTTTTGGCTTATGTTTGAAATTTAAAAAGTTGCCAAATTACAAGCTGTGGAATCAACAGAAGTATGCCCACGCCGTCATGTGTCGTTTTAGTGGGCATGATGAAATATCTTCTCTCCAGTGTAAGTATTGAGAAAAACTGATTCTTTCAGCATTAATTTATTTCCATTTTTCTATGCAAATCTCCTTACTATGTCACTGTCAGCTAATGCAGTTTTCATCCTCATATCCCAGAGCAAAAGGTGTTGAGCAGAGAGCAGCTGGAGTGATGACAGGGCAAAAATACGATGCCATGACCCGTGCGATTTTGTTGGTTAAATGTCAGTGCTAGTTTAGTAGTTTTTCATGTTGGTGCTTCGACTGCACAGAAGGGATGGTAGTTTTGGTATCCTGAATAATTCTACAGTTAGAAGGCAGGAGATATCTTAGTCTCCTAGGCATAGAGATTTTCCTTTGTTTCGTTGTTATTTTTGTTTAGCAGTGGATTTCTCAAGTACTTTGAGGTAGTCTTGTGTGTATTCTGTCCTCAAATTTGCAACATGTATATTTGTTTCATAACAACTCATAATCTGCATGTATGTTGCTATGATTGTGATCATTGGTTATCTTTGCATTCTGTCAGATTCAAAGAGCATTAACCGAACCTATACACAATGAGGGATTATTTGAGAAAGAATGAAAACTCTGCGGCGATTAGTTGAATGGAGCTGAAGAATTAATGCAAGTGTTCTGCACTGGTGAATAGTCAGTAACCTGTACACAGCCTGCTGAAAATGCCGCATCATCCTCCAGTAACCATAATGTAAGAGGGGAGAACATTCATCTCCAAACATCCACATCGCTAATCTATGCAGGTTCCTCTCCCTCTTTATATTCGGCCATGTAATAACAATATAAAGAGGGGAGAGGAACCTAGACAGATTAGCTTTGAACTGTAAACACAACTTTGAACTCGCTAATCATTCATCGCCACGCCACCCCTTGCCTTCCGCGTGCTTTCGTCCAACTAGATCCCCGATTTCTCCTTCCTATCCCAGATCCCTGCTGCTACCATTTTCCACTGCACCCAGCAGAAGCTTATGAGGGAGCTTGACTTCATCAACCCTCAGTCCCCCAACACCAGATGATGCTATCACAACCTATGATGATCTGTATGTGCAGGATCTCCCAAAACAGGCGGTTGAGGCGCTCAGGGCGGCGGCCAAACTGGGAACAAGAAGCTGTCCGCAGCCATGGCACTATGGTAGCAGATGCTGGAGTTGCAGATATGGAGGTCCCATGAACTCGCAGCGGCAGATGCAGAGCAGAGAAAATGCACATTTTCTGAAACAATGTATCCCTCTCTAGTTTTAGCTGTGAGCGGTCCTATATCGGCTGGTTTAGTTGTTGGTTGCTTCTGGGGGTGTGGACTGGTTGAGGGCCGATGGTGCACTATTGTCAAATGAAGGCGTCCACCATGTTGTTTGCCTGTTACACGAGCAAATGAAGCTAGACACAAGGGGGTGGCATTCTGGAGGCATGAAACTGAGACCTGATTGACATGGCACTGTGGGAGCATCAGCTAGTGGATATTGCCAAAGCGTTTGACTCGGTTGCTTGGTCGTTTCTTCTACAAGTCCTACAGCACATCGGCTTCCCTCGACGCTGGAGAGACTGGATCGCCATTATCCTGTCGACGGCTAGCACCAAGGTGCTGCTCAACGGTCGGCCAGGCAGACGCATTGCCCACGCTCGGGGCCTGCGTCAGGGCGACCCATTATCGCCAATGCTCTTTGTGCTGGTCATGGAGCCCCTAAATGCCCTTATCCGTGAAGCAGATCGTTTGCGGACTTTGACGCCATTGCCGGGTCGCTCTATCATGTTCCGTGCGTCCTTATATGCAGATGACTTGGTCGTTCTGGTGACACCATCACAGGCTGATCTACAGTGCATTCAGCAGATCCTCTCCTTGTTTGCTGGGGCATCAGGTCTCATTTCAAATGCTGACAAGTGCGTAGCATCACCTATCAGGTGCACAGACGAGATGATTAGTGTGGTACAGGAGACATTCCAATGCACTATTGCCCACTTCCCAACAAAGTACTTGGGCATCCCTCTGTCCTTGACAAGGCTCAAACGAGCGGACGAACAGGCGCTGGTGGATTCGGTCGCTGCTAGGATACCCACCTGGAAGTCTGATTTGCTCACGCACGCCGGGCGCGTCCTGCTTGCCAAGGTAACTCTGTCAGCGATTCCGGTGCACATAGCCATTGCGGTTTGCTTGTCCGCCTGGGGGATTCAACAGATCGACAAACGGCGCCGGGCTTTCGTTTGGGCTGGCACCGCGATGATCACCGGTGGGAAATGCAAGGTCGCGTGGCCGGTAGTCTGCCTGCCGACGGGGTTCGGTGGTCTGGGGATCCTTGACCTTCGATATTTTGGCTTCGCGCTAAGACTGCGTTGGGAATGGTTAAAGAGAACGGAGCCTGATCGGTGCTGGGCTGCACTGCCAGCGAGGGCGGAGAAGAAGGTCGTGGCCATGGCGAATGCAAGCTTGTCCGTGGCCATTGGCGATGGTGCCAGGGCCTTACTGTGGACGGACAATTGGGCACCTGTCGGGCCGTTATGCACGTACGCGCCACAGCTTTTCATGGCCATCTCGGCTGCGGGTAAGCGGCGATCACTGAAGGATGGTCTGCTACAAAACCGCTGGGCAAGGGACATCGTTGGCGCTCCAACAGTCCAGGTGCTATTGCAATACCTGCGTGTGTGGAGAATTCTGGAGGACGTGGTTCTTGATCCCGTCGTGTCTGATCGTTTTCGCTGGAAGTGGTCCCATGATGGAAAATACCGGGTGTCATCGACCTACAGGGCTTTCTTCCATGGCTCTTCCTCACTGTCGGGTGCCAAGGAGCTGTGGAAGACCAAGGCGCCACCTAAGGTGAAATTTTTCATCTGGACTGTGTTGCATGCCAGGATTTGGACAGCAAACAGGCGTCTGCGGCATGGGTTGCAGGCAGACGACGTTTGCAATCTCTGTGCTCAAGCATCCGAGACTTGTGATCATCTTTTCATGGGCTGTGTCACCACTAGACAGCTGTGGTTTGAGCTGCTGTTGCCTATCGGTCTTCAGCAGCTGACACCGACGGTGGATGAACGGGTTGATTCATGGTGGCTTCGGGAGCGTGCTCGGTTGCGGAGTGATGATCGGCCACCGTTTGACACGCTGTTCATGCTAGTAACCTGGATGGTTTGGAAGGAACGCAACAACAGGGTGTTCAACAGGGTCATCTCCAGCGCAACATCCATTCGGCGAGAAACGGTCAATGAGGCCATCTTGTGGGTGCAGGCGGGCTACTCCACCTTGGCCAGCTATAGCTCTACTTGGTCGCAAAATAGTTCTTTTATGTAATATTTCCTTCAGAGCACCCAGTAGCTAGGTTGTGCGTTTGCTTCGACGGCCGCTCGCCGCCGTGACTTTGTATTGTGTAGGTCTTACGACCATTCCTGCCCTCTTAATGAAATACAAGCTATATGCTTGCTCGCGAAAAAAAAAAAAAAAAAAAAAAAGCATCAGCTAGGGGTACCTTCGTGGGAGTGCCGTGGAAGCAAGTGGCAAGATGGAACAACAGACATGACTCAAGACCAGCCAGCTTGGAAGTGATAACAACATAGAGTTGTGGCTGATATGGGCGTGACATCGACTGGGGATGGTGCCTTATTGCTGATGGTGGTGGGTGAATGCAAAATGTGCAAGCTAGGTGGGGCAAAAAGCCTTTAAATCATGGCCTCGTTCAGTTCGGCTGGGGCCTGGAAAACGGCCCGTTCCACCTTGAATCAGGCCCGAAACGGAATGAAAAAACTAGCCAGACCAGGTTTCAGTGACCCAATCCACTCAATCCGGCCCGAAACCGGCCTGTTTTCAAATGAGAAGAAACGGGCTGCTCAGAATTCTAAAGTGGTTCGGTGCTGCTCAGAATATGCTTGTTTTCTCTTCGTCTATTTTCTAACACAATTTAGCATAACTATTTTCTAACCAACGTTTTTTATCCATATTATACAATTTTTTCTTTGCATGACACCTACGTGTATTCTCAATATGCATTTGATTCAATCTTAGCTTAAACATTGGTCGCACTTGTTGCAGCTCATATCTTGTAATGTCGTCAATCCAAATTTTAATTTCACAAAGTGGGGACACTGTTTACAGCGACATGAGTTCCTCGTTCTCTGAGAAACCACAAATCATTGTCATATTTCAATGAGCAGAAACTTTACTTCGAAATATAACGCAAAGCAATGACTCGCCTTATGGGTCTCCACAAATCATTGTCATATTACAAAAGGGCAAAGAGAATATGGTACCAGATGCATTAATTGTCTGATGAGGAGCTCATCTCATACCAATTCAAGTTGTGGGAAAATCAAGCTGTGTCCCAAGTCCAGTAATTAATTGAACTCTTGCGTTACAGATGAAGATGCTCAAGCATTTCTTACTCGACTAGCGATACACAGTCCTGATGAGAATGGCTATACATTGGACAAGGGCCTCATCAGAACTAATGGAATGATATGCATAACAGCATAAGTAAAAACTCGGCTCTCCGAACCAAACTATAGCGGCTTTCCACTCAAGTGCAATTGGGGGATATTCAGGTGTCACCGCCACATATCGGAAAATCAATAACACTTTGCCTGTAAAGGACTGAAACAAGACATCATAGTTGTTATATCGAGTATGGTTCAATCTATATTTTTTTTTGAAAGGATGACAAAAGCTTTGCACAGTTTTTATTAGACAAATAAAATAAAAATAAAAATAATAAAATATTGCTCAATCTACTAACAGACCAAACACAAACATCATAACCCAGCAGATGTACGGAGGTGCCGAAGCTTGGCGAGACTTTTGTCGGAACCATGCATGTGTCGTGGAGAAGCAGCTGCAAAGGTTCTTCAGTGACGCTTTCAAGAACGACAGTCTCATTGCTGTCTACAATCTGGATCTTGTTGGTATGTCGTTATTGATGTAGTTCTTGAAAGCATCCATGAGCAGTGGATCAAGCGCTACAGACAGACAGACCTCACCATCTGTCTTACCGCCCGAGAACACTATCCTTGCGCCATGGTCGTGGTTCATGGACACATGGGCAGACGACGTCTCGGGGCTCCCCGGCATGGACAGCTGCACCACCTTGTGTGGCATGCCAAACCCAAAGTCCGACGTCTGGTACACTCGGAACTGCGGGCTTGCCCCGATGTTGGCCATCCGCGCGGCGGGCAACGCAATCAGCCCTCCATCCATTCCCCGATCCTGTCAAGCGGTGCTTCCACCGCCTCCTTGACGGCCGCCTGGATCGCCCGCGACGCGCGCAGGAGCCCCATGTCGCCGAGGAGCTCCCCGGCGTCCGCACTCGCTATACAAGCTCTGACGCAGTTGCCAATGTAGCCCGCATCGACGGCTGGTCGGAGGCGCGCGCGTAGGTCCACCTGGAAGACAAGGTACGTGTCTTCCCCGCAGCGAGTCCCTTGGCCCGAACGAATGCCGCCCAGCTCAGAGCAGACAAGGCTACAAACGTGGACACCGGCTTGTTCTTGTTGCCCGTCGCCCCGAGCCCGTTGATGTGCTGCTTCAGTGTCCGGATGTCGTCGGCGCCGAGGAGGAAGGTCCGGTGCCGCAGCCGCCGGTAGTTCTGGCTCATGTAGTCATCCTCCTCCATCGCGTTCGCCTGGTCAAGTCCGATCCATGCAGGAAGTAAGGCGCATATCATGCATGCAGCAGCAGCATTTTAATTAATTTGTAGGAAATGATGTTTACTGCTAGTGCTAGCTCACCAGGGGCAGATTTGGCGCGACCTTGCTGAGGACCTCGTGCGCGAGCTCGTCGCTGCTGGGATGGGCGGCGATGGCCTCCCTGCTGTAGTTTAGCTTATTGGTCAGAGTCAAAGGTAGCGAGGCTCCGCCGCGGGACATGGACGACCACGCGTTCATGAACAGATCGAAGGCACGGCCGTCGGCGGGCGCATGGTGAACGGAGACGCCGATCGCCAGGCCAAGATTTAACCGCGTGACTTGCACGACCATGACCGGCGTTGGAAGCACACGGGCATCATGCTCTGGCACGAGGCTCCCCAACTCCATCGCCGGAACATCGTCGTCGCCGAGCCGGCTCAAGTCCATGCCGCAGCCGGCAATCGCCTCGGTCTCGAAGAAAGCCACTCCGGGGTCGGAGCAGTCGACGATAACGTCCGGGTCTCCGGCACGTAGGCCATCTTCCCGGCGAAGGGGAGGTGCAGCGCGAGCGCCGCAGCCAGGGACTCCTTGAGCCGCTTGACGATGCCACCGTACTCAGCACCGCCGCCCTTCTCGTACAGGAACACCTCCTGAATTGGCGGCGTCGCAACCCACGGCGCGTCCAAGAAGGAGAGCTTCGCGCCACCTTCGCGTTGCTCGGCGGCGCCGGCACCGCTACACGGCACACAGAGAGCAAGCGCAGGCCGGCAGCAGGGGCTACTGTTTCCATCTCCATCGGAAGCAGTCGGTTGGTTCCTTACGTGATGTCAAAGCTAGTAAATTTCTGAAACCTACACAGTAGTGTACTTATTAACTCATCTGGATCATATATATATATATATATATCATATAATTGATGCATGAAAGAGATTATTGCATGCAACTACACAGATGGCAGCTGGGCAATGAATACATGAATGCTACTAATTACCTGTAGTAGTAGAGCGAGAGAGCTCTAAGGGATTTGTGCGCGATCAAGCTGATGACGATGGAGGGCGAGCGGTGGAAGACAATATATATATAGAGAGAAAAGTAAGAAGGCTCTTCACTTATTCTTAGTTTCAACTTATTCTCTCTAACGTAATACTATTGAATCAATCGAAATCTGTCAGCCTATATACCAGTGAAACAAAGTAAACAAATTTGACCAGAGGTGTAAGGATGTTCGCGACCCAGATTGTTGATTTTTCGAACCAGTTGTAACCACGTGGCACCGCAGAAATGTCGCCACTACCTACCGGTTTGAAAAACCTTTTAGGAAGGTGCATGTCTACCCGTCGTTCGGATGTTTGTATGCTTCCAACAACCGCGTGACTACAGCCGATGGCAAACATAAGAAGAATCGAGTGTTTCAAGAGCTTGCAGAAGTCTGACGTCTTTTGCTTTTTTGTTGCTTATTATTACTTGGGCCGGTTGTGCCTAGGTGGAAAGCCCAATCGTCCCATCCCCTTGTGCATTGTGCTGTTTACACGGGCTACATAGGTATGATGTTTACACGGCATGACAATAGTTATGGCTTTTTTTTTTTTAGATTACACAGTACAACGCAGACGCTCAACACGTACGCACACTCACTCCTATGAACACACGTACACAAAGCCAACCCCTATGAGCACCTTCGAAGGACTGAGCCGGCAAATCTTGAAGTTCCGAAGTCACCACTGGCGCCTCGCTATCGACGGGGACGTCGCCTACCACTTAATGCACGCGCCGAAAATCCTGAAATAAATCCCGGGATAAAGTGTCGCACCCGGGATTTGAACCCCGGGTGGGAGCCCCCCCCCAATAGCCTTTGCCATTGCAACCGTGAGGACCATGAGAAAATTTCAGTCCACCTTTTTGTTGTCCACCTTTTTTTTTCTTTCACCCTTCATCCTTCGACTCTTCCTTATTATATCTATATATTGGACTCCACGCGAGGACAGAGAGGGACTAGGCTGAGGAGAGGGAAACCATGTCCGTGTTCAACAAAAATTCTGTCCACCGACCCCTAGAGTATTGGCTTTATTATCATATATGTAATTTTTGTTTAAGATTTTAGTTATCATAAATGTAATTTATATTTAATTAATATCTATATATCTCTGTTACCATATATGTCATTTTATTATTATTATTATTATTATTATTATATAGCTATGTCTATGTTACACATGATTATTGTAATATATTTCTGACACATTTTATGCGATTTGTCAATCTTTTATGGATACAGATATATGGTCACTTTGTGGGAGAAAGCCTTGCACGTACAAATATCGCTACGCACTGTAGTCCATCAAAGTGGTGCACAAAATAGATGCTAGAAGAGTTCTACTAAAGATAGAGTAACGCCAAAAACTCCAAAGAAGTTTACTAATGAACTTCTGAAAAGAACTAATGAACTTTTTAGAAGAACTAATAAACTTTTTGGAGATAACTTTGAACCGCACTAGAAGGAACTCCTCGGTGTGGCAGTCGACCAACCTGTTATCATCTCGACATGTCTCTCTTCCTGTGGCCGCCTCGACAACTTTTGTAGTTAAGATGCTACAAGAGTTCTATTGAGGTGGTTAAATTGTAATGTGTTTGTACACTTTGATAATAACCTTGATCTATTTAAATAAAGATCTTTGTTATTATGGGAACACATCTGTGCAACCCACCTTTCGTGTGCAACCTATGCAACCACCAAATAAGACCACAAGATCGGATCCAACGTCTAGGATTTTTTTCACTTAAACCTCCCACCTAGATACACAAGGGTTAGATTTAAACCCCACAGGTGGAGGAGGTTAAGTGAAAAAAATCATAAACGTTAGATCCGCATCTTGTGGCGTTAATTGGTGGTTGCATAGGTTGCACACGACAAGGTGGGTTGTATAGATATGTTGCCTGTTATTATATATGTAATCTTTTTTTAAAGTCTTTGTTCTGATGTATATGTAATTTATTGTGCTTTTATGATAAATGATAATTTGTTTTCATCAAAATGCTATTTTTAGAAATGATAATTTATTTTGATGTATATATGTAATTTATTGTGCGTGACTCTAGATTTTTAGAAACCAAAACATCTATTTTTTTGAGGGTATGAAATGATGTCAAATAAAAATTGTTTTGGAGGACTTCCATATATTTAAAACAGGAGGGTTTTGGGAGCGCGACAAAATTTTAGCTTAATCTCGGGTTGTGGCTTAACCCGGGAGTAAAAGTATGGATTAGTCACGGGCCGTGGTTGAACCCGAGACTAAAGGGTCTGCAGTCCCTGGGTGTGTTGCAACCCGGTACTAAATAGGTAGAAATATAAATTATATGAACCCTAAACCTCCAAATCTCGTGCCAACGCCGTCGTCCTCCACGACGTCGTAGCTCTCCGTGCCGCGCCGTCCACGCCTTCGTCGCTCACTGGCGCCGCCATCATCGCCCTCGCAATTGTCCATGCCCTCGTCGGTCTCCCACACACCGCCGCCCTCGCGTCCCTCTACGTCCGCCCACGCCCGCTCTCACGCGCGCGCGCCGCCGTCCCGGAGCCGCCCACGCCCTCGTCGTTCTCCGCGCCGCCCATGCCCTTGTCACTCTCCGTACCTCCGCCGCCCGTCCTCCGCGCCCGCCCACGCCCTCACCGCTCTCCGTGTCGCCGCCGCCGCCCCTCCGCGTCGTCCACGCCCTCGCCGCTCTCCAGCGCCGCCGCCCCTCCGTCCTCCGCGCTATCCACACCCTCGTCGCTCTCCGCGCTGTCATCCTCCGCTCCGTTACATATACTTTGTTGTTAGTCCACCGCCGTCGTCCTCCTCGAAAATTTATTTTTTTGTTACTAATTTGTACTTAAGCATGTATTGTTGCTAGTAATATGTAACACAACTCTAAAACCAACATATATTTAGGAGCAGAGATGGCTGTAAACCTACCTACACCGGATGTGCCAGCTAACTGCGCAATTGAGTTGGGCTTCGAACCAACATTGCCGAGGGCGAACTTCCCATATCCAAGCATAGTAAAAGTATAATAGCTATATATACCATAGTTTAAAGAGATACTTCAACATTTTGTATTGATATCCAAGCATATTTTTGTTTTGATATATACTTGTTAAATGTAGACAATTCAACCTATACCATGGTTCAAAGAGATACTTCAACATTTTGGGGTTGAGTACGTTCAAGTTGACATGATCCCTTTGGAGAATGGACATTGCAAGTGTAGAGTTAGTTTCGTCATTCTAGCTAGGGCTGGTAACCAATAAAGTCAAATCCTATACATCTCATGCATAGACAGTGACCAATTTCACATTATTAGCACACAAAATTATGTTGTGCAAGAATGTTTGAAGGCACTTGATAGGATTGGGTACAATATTCCAACATACTCCTCCACTAGAATCAGAGCTTTGGAAGTGGGCCTTCACCATGATATTGGTACATTTTGTGAATCCATTTATGCCAACAACATAAATGATGTGGTTAGTTTCATGACTTATATCGTCCAAATTTTGATTCATTATTATGGTCATGTTTATCTATTTATGCCACTTTTTTTTCAACATTGCAGAGTGCGGCATATAACCTAACATACGCAGGTTGTAGTTATAAAGCCATTATAAACCAAGCATTTTATCAATTGGGTGGTTATACAAGGCAATTTGATGAAGCTGTTCTCACTACAAAGGGGATCCGGAAAAAAATTATGGTGACTAGAGTAAATTCTGGACCACTGCTCATTATAGTGAGTAGACCTTGTGAACGGTCTTGTGAAGCAAAGGAGAGCGCACTAATAAATACAATGAACTACATAACTTGTGTTTGCTTGTATGAAATCGACCTACACTTCTTGGAGTACGTCGTACGACGTCATGAAGTTTTAGGAGTTTGAGTTAGTCTTGTTGTTAGTTGTAATAAAACTGTTCTTAGTTGATCAAAACTCATTTGTAATGACTTTGTTTGTATTAATGACTTTGGAGATGGAAACGTCTTGTGTGTACTGACTTTCTTATATAGTATATACCAATATTTGTGTAACTACCTCATGAATTGGCGGTCTAGTTTTTATAATTTCAAGGAAACAAAAACTAAAATAAAAAAAAAACAAATATTGGAATTTAAAATCAAAACAAAAAATATGAATATGGAGGTCTGGCACCCAAATCAGTTAGTCCCGGTTCGTATTATGAACCGGGGCTAGAGGTGTCCCTTTAATCCCGGTTGGCCAAACCGAGACTAAAGAGGGGACCTTTAATCCTGGCTAGGCAATCCCGGTTGGGAAACCGGGACTAAAGGGGAACCGGTACTGTGAGTCATTTGTGTACTGGTGGATGATACGTCCATGCATAAGTCCGGTCTAATGGAAAATTATAAAAGAAAACAAACCAAGCGAGGGCCCAAGAAAGAATTAATTGGTCAAGTAAAAAGTGAGGATGCATGACCGGCCAAGCAACCAAAGACCGTACATAAGCGCTCTATGCGCTGTCGACTTTCACATAATATACTATTCTAATAGCCAGCCAGAGCTGACTACATATGCAACCTAATATTCACAACCAAATTAGTATATCATTAATATTTTTTAGGTCAACTTCAGGATAAAAAATCACAACCATGGATGCCGGTAGCCCGTGAGGTGGAAGGGCAAGGCATAAGGTCTTTACAATAGGTGAAAATAGAATTATTTTTTAGGGGTGGGGAGAGGGATTACAGAGAAACCAAGTTCCACTAAATACTCACGATCTTCTCGGTATCCTGCAGCTCCAGGATGCAACTGCTTCCTTGCAGGTGGCCATCATCCAGTCAGTGATGGGTTCATGCCTACTTGAGTCGTCCACAAAGCTCTGTGACCTTGCGACCCCCTCTTGCCACCACCCTACTTCTGAGCTACCACTTCAATGTGAACAACTACCTTCTTCATTTAAAATAAAATTAATAATTTGACCTCGCAAGTCTACAACAAATGCATACTTAATTTACCGTGGTATATGCTTGTTAACACGCACGTGCTTCCTGATTTTTTATATTAGAAATAGGAATATAACTATACCGTACGCCTACCATACGTATTAGGTACACACAGCTACGTGCTATCGAGTACACCGAGCCGCACCTAACCATGCATGGTGCATGCAAGTTAACAAATTGATCCTAGTCCTAGACAACCAATTTGAAGATGATAGGGCCATGCCCATGCATAGGTCTCGTCCAATGGAAAATTATAAAATAAAACAAAGCTAAGACATGGACCCAAGAAAGAAGTAATTAGTCGGCTAAAGACTAAGGATGCATGACCCGGCCAACTAGAGACAGTATGTATTTTTTTTTTTTTTTTTTTTTTTTTTTTGCGATAAGGAAAAATTCCATTGATACTAAAGCAAGTTACATCCTCTCATTACAAAAAGTAAACCAAACTACTCCACCTCTATTGATGGGAAACAAGAAACCTTGAAAAACCATAAATTTCACCATCTAGGATCATCATCCCGGAAAGATATGCCACAGGACGCAAGCTCCGATCTGAGCGAATAGGGCCATCTCACCATCCACCTTCGACATCCTCATACCCATCACTTTATAAAAAAGGAGTAAACTGCTAAAACTCCACATGCAAACATAATGAAATTGGCGCCGCTGATTACGTCGTCGAACTCATCGCCGTTGCCTTCATCGTCATGAGAGAACACAAGACCAACCGACATCCGAGATAGATATCGTTGGAAAATTAAATCTCACTAGCCCATCGCCATGGCTGCATAGAACCAAGCGAGACAAAGGAAGGGCTGGAGTACCTTATTCTCCATCAATGGAGATGTCTTCGTCTTGCCATCACCTCTGAGGAACGACATGCTCCATTGCTCCATCGATGATCTTGACGACGCCTTACGTCGTGGCCAATCTCTTCGACTGGATCTTCGGAGAAACCTTGAACCTTGAAGACTTCGATCTACTAGGAAAAAAATTATTAAAAACGATGGATCCTCACTCCCTTCAACCCCAGCGTGATGCTTCAGAGGAGAAGGGAGGGGGGGGACAGCGGGAGCCGGGCGGCGGCGCCTAGGGTTTGGGGGCGGCAGCTCCTTTGGCCTTGGCTCGCTGGCTGTTGACTAAAGGAAAACAAGAGAATGCTACTAGAGACAATATGTAAGCGTTTCAGTGTTTCACTATTGTCGTCTCGATGAAATACTATTCTAACAGCCAGCAGTAGCTGCAAGCTACACAGGCAACCAAACAATCACAAACTAAATTAGTACACCATTTATTTTTAAGGCCAACTTAGGGATTAAAAAATATCCACAATTGCTTTTGATTCCACAGATGCCGGTAGCGCGTGAGATGGAGGGCAAGGCCTATAAGGTTTTTACAATAAGTGAATTGGGGGATTAAATAGAAAGCAAGTTCCTCCAATTACTCGCGATCAAGTGATCCTTTCTTGATATCCTGCAGCTCCAAGATGCAATTGCTTCCTTGCAAATAGTGATCAACCGGTCAATGATGGGTTCAAGCCCTTTAAATAAACACAACATTATTCTTGTAGCGCCTAATGTCTCAGCAACATAATAGGATAGGAGGAGCCACCTTTTCATGCATATGAGATGGCACCTAAGTCTTCCACAACTCTATGACCTTGGCGATCCCCTTTGGCCACCAACCCACTATATTACCCACAGTGAACCAACTTCAAAATGGTGGTGTTTTGAGCTACCACTTCAATGTGAAAACTACCTTCCCTAAAAAAAAAAATGTGAAAAACTACCTTCTTCATTGCACATGTTATCCTGGGTGCATGACTCCAGCCCTCCCTTGCGAAGTCCGGCGCCGCCGCCGCCGCCGCCCCTCTATCGCCACCATTGGTCCCCTTCCCTCCTTCCTCCGGCATATTGCCCGGAGGCCGGAGGGAGTGGGGATCCATCGTTTTTTCAATAAGTTTCTCCAATAAATCGAGTCCTTAGGGTTGGGTCTCTCCATGCCAAGGTTCATGGTGCTGGAGATTTATCGCCTCCTCCTCTCCGGCAACAACAAGAGGGTATGGTGGAATTGTTTTCTCCATGGCAGCTCCGTTGAAGATGGGGCGACAAGTGTGGCATCAGCATCCTCATCGACACCTAACGACATGGAGACTTTTATTTCCAGAGATGGCGACAACAAGGCGGAGATTATGTCACCGTCATGGAATAATTTTCGCCAGTATGTTCTCTGTTTTATCGTGGTTAGATCTGGCCACAATAAAGGACATGGGAGAAAGAGTTTTAGACCAGTCTTCCTCATTCTTCGTGGTAGAAAGAAGAAGGAAGACACTAGAAACCTACATGAATGTTGGTCGTTCTTCATTGAGCATCTGTTCTCAAGCCTTTTTGCCGAGTGTTTGCCTGTGCGGTCATCCATATTGCAAAAGTGTCGTACAGGTTTCATTTTTTGAGATTTGGAGCTATTCACAACGTGGGGTACAATTTAGATGAAATTCAATTTCTGGATATTTGTATTGTAATCCAGAGTGTTGTAACGTGTTGATGTACTCGGCTTTTATCTAATACAAGGTCTTTTTCGTCCTAAAAAACTGCCTTCTTCATTAAAATGAAATTAATAATTCTTCGATGACCTTCGCAATTCTACCACTAATTGTACCAATTTACCATGATGCTTGCTATGGGTATTTAAGTTGATATATAAGTTGTAGATTAGAAACATAGCATGCTGATCTAGAGGACTAATTTCTTTTCACACCCTATAAATTTTAGATGGATTCATTTACGAAACTAAAAAAGTTGGGGAGTGTCAAATTCCAAGCCAAATAGCCTAAATCCATTAAGTAGATTAATTTCAATTCCTCTAAGATAGAAAGGTCCAAATGACCCCTTAATTTCTTTGACGACTGCAAGTTTCTCCAAAACCATGAACTGACCCATTCAAACTTCCAAATCAACACGCACATGCTTCCTAAGTTTTCAACAACTTTGTGACCTTGGTGATCCCTTGTGGCCACCAACCCACGTGCTAGATTAGCCACGGTGAACCAGCTTCAAATGGTGGTGTTTGGAGCTACCACTTCAGTGTGAACAACTGCCTTCTAATTCATTTAAAATGAATGAAATTAATAATTCCTCGATGACCTTCGCAACTATACCTATGCCTACTGCAGCGTACTAGGTACGCATAGCTATGTACTCCTACACCGAGCCTAGATTATTCATGGAAGCACCATGCTGATAATACGCACCTAATCATGCATTATGCATGCATGTTGACAAATCGATCAGCTCCTCTGCATAGGCTGCCGGGGAAATGAGGAACACACGCAATCACACAGATATGACCAGTTGCTGATGATCGTGTTTTTGGCTCCCTGAAGCAACTACTGCTTCTCCTCTTCCGCCGTGATGTCTATGTGCCACTACCACCCTCCGTGATGTTGACAAAGGAAGCCCCCATGCTGACTAATCCTGTTTGGCACGTCTTCACTGTACCGATGGAGCCGTTTTTTGGGCTTTGGCTCCATGAATAGCTTTATCGGTTAAGCTGGAGCTGTTTTGGTAAATTGTTTGGCTAAATAGCTCCACATATAGAGTTTCTTAAAATATGCTCTCACAAAAAGCCACATAGGAGGATAAAGGTGAATCCAGGAGAAGCTATTATTTTTGTTCCTTCCCACCCCAAATCTTTGTGAGATCATGTTTTTAGGGGCTTTATCGATGGATCCATTTTATTTTACCCTGTTTGGCAGAAAAAGACCCGCGAAACCGCTAGAGAAGCCCTACCAAACAGGGACCCAACACGATCACGAGAGATCTATGGATAATCTCAAGTATTGCAGCCAGTACCTATTGGTCAATACATCCAACTAATAAAAACTACTTATATTAAATTGCTTGTTTCTCTCTTTGTCTATTTTCTAACACAATTTGGAATTTTTCACAATCAAGCAAAAGCTTTTATATTAAGAGATAAAATGTTTGGATACAAGAGGGATGCAAATTGATTCTGAATAAGCTCAGGGAATCCCTAGCCCGGTGATGCAACTTATCCTATTACTCGCTGAAGTAGACAACCGAGTTGCTTGGGTCCTACCCAAACAAGGACTTGGGGGAGATCAAGCACCCTAGGCTTTGTGGCGGCGGCGCTTTCACGCACCGACCTCACGTTGCTCCGAAAAGCATTCCTAAGGGGCTCCATGTTATCCGGTCTGGGCCGAAGATAAGGTTATACTTCATCTTGGATGCTCGTCCTCTAGTAGAGCTGCCTAGCCAAGCCTCTTATTCACAAGGTATTCACCCCCGCTTGGACATAGATATGTGGGATAGGCCCTCGGTCGTGATTCATCTACTGTGCATGGGCATCCTCGGCCATGACGTGTCACCGTCCTACTCAGGCAACGGTAGTAGCGGCAATGTGATCTTGGCTTCTTGATCTTGCCAATGAAATTCATGAGACGACGCTGGGCTGAAGTCGAGTTCGCGGGCGGCGATGGTGTGCATTGTCCTGCATTACGTAGGGGCGTGCACAACGCTCCATCTAGTGCACCTCTAGCCGGCTCATCTAGGGAGGGTGGCAACTGTCCCCTACAAGTGATGTGGGGTGACGTTGAGGCCTCCTGAGATCTAGCGTAACCTCGACCGCATCCATTGTGTAGTCGCCCTGGGTTGGTACCAGCAGGACCACATCCACTATACTTGGTTCCGCTAGCATCCAACCTCATCAACCGTGGGCGCATCAACGTCCGAGAAGCCACCGCGAACACCAACAACTTAGGCGAAATCGACCGACCCAAACGAGCCTCCACCAGGGATGAGGCGGGGCGCGAAGGTGGTGCCTGTAGTGTCGAGCGGGACCTCGGGGCCTCCTCCTCTAGCTGAGCACTCAACAAACCATAGGATCTGGTCGGCCCCCGCACGTCTGCGTCACCGTTGGTGGCGTCGGCGTTGACGTGGCTGCTATCGTCTATTGCCGCTCCCCCAACAATGCTTGGCATGGCGTGGGTCGAGCCCGCTGTACTTCTAGTGTCAGGCCCTAAAGAAGCGGTGACTCAGGTATCTAGCCCGGCAACGAGGTGACAATCCATGGTGGCGCTGCCGTCGACCATCGCGCCCTTGCTAGCGCCTGCCGCCGGCTGACTCTGCCGCTGCCAACACTGTCTCTAAGTCCTGCCAATGCTCATCATAACACTTGGCATGGCCTCAACTGAAGCCGACTGCGAGGCAGTATGTCGTGTCGGGTCGACCCCTTGCTGAGGACCTTGCAGCGGCCATAGGAAACCCACAGTCCCTAGCGAGGTGGTGTAGGCTGGGACAACACAAGTTAGATTGTGGCAGTCGACAAGTTGCCACATGGTGCGAGTAGGACAGGCAATTGAGACACCTATCTTGAAGCACTTCAGGGATCTTTTGGGTAGACAGATGCTGGTTGGGTGAGGTCCCACTTGAGGCGTCATGGGTAGCGACTCTTGATGGGGAAGGATGCCATGCCACCCATCAGTATTGGGGACGGACATCCTTCCGAGACAATCGAGGCGCTGTTGGGCAGGGACACGATCTTCCACTAGCCGAAAAGGAATGCTGCGACCAGTTGGGGACGTGGCCGGCTACGCGTCCCCCTTCTTCTCTAAGGCTCACGCCGCCCACCATCTGGCTGACCATGGCCCAGAGCCATAGTTGCTGCCGGCGGCTAGCCCCACCGGGCACCGAAGCCTTCAACGGGCGATGGGTGGCCTCTAGGATGAACTAGGGCAACTCATCATCGAACGCATCGCCATCGCTGTCTGCCCACCGACAAATCTTTGAGCACCCGACCAAACCTGGCCTGATGGGGTGTAGGGATCACACCTGCCCCTCTGACCTTCACCACCGGAGGTGCTGGGAGTAGGGGCGAGGGCTTCCCACAGAGAAATAAAACTGCGAAGGTGATGAGGAAGTGTAGCTCAGGCAGACCTTTGCCCAACCTTACCCTCGCTGGGGTTGCCGAGGGTAAGGGCATTCGGAGGTCGGCCTGGGCTTACTCGGACGAGGTCTCCGGAGGTCGTAAGACAATAATTTGATTAAATGGCCATAAATTAAGCCACAAATTGTTCTCCTCCCCTGTGCCCGTACCCGGGTATTTATAGGGAGGTGAAGGGTCGGTTGGCCATTTTACATTAGGGTATGACAAGCGGCCCCTCAAAGAGGTGATACAGTACTTTCCCAGTTGCGGGGCACAACAATAAACACACACTTGGCCCTTATTGCGCCTCTTCGAGTAGGGTTCCTCGCCCGACGCCACTGTGCTGGAGCCCGCCTAGACGACCTCCGCTGGGCGGCATCGTTCTCGGTGCTATTCTTTTTCCTTCGCGCCTACCCTAACTTGCAATAAGTGATGTCACGCCGGTGCCAGGCCCCGTCGAGGGGCGGGACCGAGAGGGTGGCGGGGCGCGACCTCCACAAGGTGTCGCGGGGTGGCTCGACAGGGGGGGTTGGTTTTGGTGCCCTTGCGGGGATGTTGACGCGAGGTCTTCGGGGCTGCCAGTGCTGGCGAGGGCCTCCCTCCCCAACATGGGGCCTGTTCAGAGATAGAGAGGACCTTGGAGGCATCGGGCGATGGCGCCCGACGCCAACAATCGGCGCTGAGTACCCGCGTCCTCATCCTCCGAGGCATCCTCGACGATGATGAGATTCGGCCCACGAGGATTGGCGGTAGGGCAAGGCCGTCAGCGCTGGCGTCGACAAGGGAGAAGCCGAGGAGGCCAAAGTGGTGAGGTCACCCATGTGCTTGTCCTCATCCACCGACCTTGGGTATGTTGTAACATACAAACTATACAATTTGGGTAAACTTATCTAGTGAGTTATATGCGTTATTTATAATATATAGTTTTTCTTTGCATGACGTACACCTCTTTGTATTCTCAATATGCGTTTGATTTGAATTTTAGCTTAAACTCTGGTCTCACTTGTTGCAGCTCATATCTTGTAATGTCGTCAATCTAAATACTAACTTCGAGAAAGTGGAGACCACAAATCGGATGTCGGTTGGACTTGTGTTCTCTCATGACGAATCGATGAAGGCAACGGCGATGAGTTCGACGACGTAATCGGCGGCGCCAATTTCATTATGTTCGCATGTGGAGTTTTAACAGTTCACTTCTCTTTTACAAAAGTGATGAGTATGAGGATGACGGCGGTGGATGGTGAGATGGCCCTGTTTGTTCAGATCGGAGCTTGCGTCCGTGGCATATCCGTTTGGGATGATGATCCTAGATGGTGGAATTTATGGCTTTTTCAAGGTTTCTTGTCTCCCATCGATGGAGGTGGAGTAGTTTGGTTTACTTTTGTAATGAGAGGATGTAACTTGCTTTAATATTAATGAAATTTTTCCTTATCGCAAAAAAAAAAAATCATTTTCATATCTTAATGAGCAGAACTTCCACTCTAAAATGCAATGCAAAGATTGTCTACAAATAGTGCAAAGAGAATATGGCAGCAGATGCATTGTCCATAAGACTGTGTAAAGGAGTGTGTTGGGGAGGGACCCTCGCCAAGGGACCCCCGGTAGCTCGGGCCCAAGTAAGGACACCCCCGCGGAGGTGCGGGGGGCCGCGACTCAAGGAGAACGGCTCGCGGGTGCGGGGCGGCGACTCGGGAAGAACGCCCTCGCAGGTGCGGGGCGGCAACTCGAGGAAGAAGAACACCCCCGCGGGCGGGGGGCGGCGGCGCCAGGAAGAACACCCCGAGGGGGGCGCGGGGGCGGCTCGGGAAAAACCCCCCGCAGGCGCGGGGGCGGCGGCGCCAGGAAGAAACCACCGCGAGGGCGCGGGGCGGCGACTCCAGGAAAAACACCCGGGCGCGGGCGGCGGCGGCGCCAAGGAAGAACACCCCGCGGGCGCGGGGGCGGCGACTCGGGAAAAACACCCCCCGCCAGGCGCGGGGGGCGGCGGCGCCAAGGTAGAACACCCCGCAGGCGCGGGGCGGCGACTCCAGGAAGAACACCCGCAGGCGCGGGGCGGCGGAGTCAAGAAAAACACCCCCGGGCGCGGGAGCCGCAAGATCAAGTGGAACACCCGCGGGCCCAAGGGAAGGCGGCGGCCGAAGGAAGGAGGAACCCTAATGAAGCCTTAGCTATGATAGGGCGTGTGTTTTTACCTTGGCACCCCTGGGTGCGGTTTGTCCGAGGTTACCCCTGCGCGGGCCCTAGACGTAAGTGGCAAGTGCGCTTTGTCCCTGTTCTCAGAACTCTGATTAGCTACCAAGAATGCCTATAAATATGGACCGGCGGGGCGTATGTAGGGGGACGGTTGGTGGGAACTTTCATGACCTATCAATCAAAAAGGCGGTTCCTTGGGATCCACCCATTTGTCCACCTCACACCCCCTGGGGACCCAGCTCGTGGGCCCGGCCTCTCCAGCGTGACTTCTGTGGTAAGCCCTCGCCCCTCCTCCCGCTATCCCCGTAGCGAAGGCCAGAGGGGCAGGTGCGTACCCCACAGACTGAAACAAGACATCATAGTTACATCGATCAAGTAGTGCTCAGTCTACCAATAGGTCAAACACAATCATCAGAACCCAGCAGGTCTGTTTCACAAAAAAAATGCAGGTCTACTTGATTCCCTACCCATTCAGACAAAATGGGGGAAGATATGTCCATAGACTTTGTTGAAGGACTTCCAAAATCCAAAGGTCACACTGTCATAACCGTAGTGGTCGATATATTGTCATACAAAGTTTACCCACTTCATAGTTGTCAAGCATCCATATACAACTTCTTCTATAGCATGGCTGTTCTTGGATCATGCAGTGAAACTCCATAGATCATTCAGTTGTAACTAACAGGACACCATCTTCCTGAGCATGTTTTGGGGAGAAGTGTTCGAGCTCTACAGGGTAACCTCACTCTCAATATTGATTACCACCCTCAAACAGATGGGCAAATGGAATAGGGGGAATCAATGCGAGTTGTTTCTACACTTTCCAATAAACCAAGAGTAAGGAAATAATTCTCAGCTACTAGATAAATTAAAGATTCAGAGTGTTAATTTTAGTTGATGTGATCATGGATATAATTTAAGAATAAACTCTTAAACTCAATGCCTAAAAGAATCCAAATCTAAAACATGGTCAATTCCCAAAACCCATCAATGCTTAACTAATTTGGGTGATGAGACCTGAAACATAGCATCTAGGACATAAGAGAAAGGTAGTTAAACATTGCTTCCCATGTCGTAGTTTAGAGTTCCGTTGTTGAATCGAATCCATTATTCAAAGCAGGTTAAGAATTTTTTAGTAAAAAACCAAATCAGAGCAATCCAAAAATCTAATGTCACATTGTTTTTTCAATTTTGTCACCGTCTCTTCTCCACCTGCCTATGATAACTTGTCATTTCCCCAGTTTGAGTGTTAGCCCTGTAGAACATATACAAGTTATGGATAGATATACCAAGGTATTGATATTCCTAATTTCCTAAAAAAAAACGGTTTCTGATGACAAGAATATGGAAACAAATAGCATTGATGCTCTTACATTGTAGGCAGATTTAGATAATGTATTACCTACTAAAAGGTTTAGATATTCAAATGTAACACAATTGATTTCCTTAGTAATTGGTGGATTTGCAAGAGCATGAAAAATTCTAAGCTTTAGAGCATCACAAATTCATAGCTTCAGTGAATCGTAGAGAGAGGATTGCGGGTTCATAGGCTTTAGAGCACTTAGAATTCAAACTTTTGAGAAATCTAGTCTTTGTCGGCCATGGTTGTGTTAAATGAGCAAGTCATAATCGGACGTATCCAAGTAGCTAGGTCTCTCGGCCTTGGGCAGCCTTGATCCACAAACTTTCCTCTTAATGAAATACGTGTGAATGGCCCGATCGTGAAAAAAAAATCAACCGAGAGAGATAGAGGGCGTCGATTGGGAGTTGTGTGCCTCTTATTTAACTGACTGAAATTGGAGGATCAGGGACTCTTGCTACTCAATGGGGAGAATGATAGTCCTACCTTTGAGTTGGATGACTCATTTGACGATACTTGTAGACGCTTTGTGAGGAGAATTCAGGAGGCAGAGATCAGAGAGGCTTTGAAGAGGATGAAGGGAGGTAAAGCGATGGGCCCCGATGGCATCCCCATTGAGGTGTGGAGATGTCCGGGGGCGAGAGCGGTAGTATGGGCGACTAAGCTTTTTTAACCTCATTTTTCGGTCAAACAAGATGCCTAAAGAATGGAGGGAAGTATATTAGTACCAATCTTCAAGAATAAGGGAGATGTTCAAAGTTGTACTAACTAACGGGATTAAGCCGATGAGCCATACGATGAAGTTTGTGGGAGAGGGTTATCGAGCATCGCCTACGAAGGTCGACAAGTGTGACCCAAAACCAATTTGGGTTCATGCCCGGAGGTCGACCATGGAGGCGATTTTCTTAGAAACGACAGTTGATGGAGAGATTTAGGGAGCGAAGAAGGACTTGCACATGGTCTTTATTGACCTCGAGAAGGCGTATGACAAAGTACCGAGAAACGTCATGTGGTGGGCCTTAGAAAAACACAAAGTCCCAACTAAGTACATTACTCTCATCAAGGATATGTACAAAGATGCGGCGACATGTGTTCGAACATGTGATGGCGATACCGGTAACTTTCCAATTAACATAGGACTACATCAAGGGTCAAAGATCGAGCCCTTATTTATTTACTCGGTGATGGATGAGGTCACAAGGGATATACGTGGTGATATCCCTTGGTGTATGCTCTTTGCTGATGATGTGGTGCTAGTGGATGAGAGTAGAGCAGGGGTAAATAGGAAGTTGGAGCTGTGGAGGCACACGCTAGAGTCGAAAGGGTTCAGATTGAGTAGGACCAAGACCGAGTATATGATGTGCGACTTTAGCCCGACTAGGCACGAGGATGGGGATGTCACCCTGGATGGACAAGTGGTGGCCAAGAAGGATACTTTTCGGTATTTAGGATCTATGCTACGAAGGATGGGACATTGATGAAGATGTTAGACATAGAATCGCAGCAGGTTGGCTAAAGTGGCGTCAAGCTTCCGGCATCCTATGTGACAAGAGGGTACCACGAAGCTAAAAGGGAAGTTCTATAGGCCCCCGATTCGCCCGGCGATGTCAGTATGGATTTGAATGTTGGCCTACAAAAGGCGACATGTCCAACAGACTAAGTGTGACTGAGATGCGTATGTTGCGTTGGTTTTTTGGGCATACTAGAAGGGATAGAGTTCGAATGAAGATATTCGGGATAGGGTCGGGGTGGCCCCTATCGAGGAGAAATTGATTCAACATCGGTTGAGATGGTTTGGACATGTTCAACGGAGGCCTCCCGAGATTCCGGTGCGTAGTGGAGTTCTAGAGCGGGTAGATAATGTAAAGAGAGGTAGAGGCCGACCTAGACCGACTTGGGACGAGGCGGTTAAGCGAGACCTTAAGGAGTGGAATATCTCCAAGGATTTAGCTTTGGATAGGAGCGCTTGGAGGCTAGCTATTAACGTGCCTGAACCATGACTTTGTTTCTATCTACCCTAATCTTTATCCTTTTGTCTTGTACCTTTCTACGAAAAAAAAAAAATGTTTCATATGGGTTTCATCTCTAGCCTACCCCAACTAGCTTGGGACTAAAGGCTATGTTGTTGTTGTTGTTGTTGTAGGGACTCTTGCTACTCACTTGGCCAGACACAGGAATGACAACGAAACGCTGCTGAAAGATGATGTTAACCCGAGGGATCTTCTAAATTGGTCAAATTAGTTAGATGGTGATCAAAGGACGATCATGTGATTAATTTGCTTGTTTAGTGAAGGCCATAACAGCAATGGGCTAATTGAGCTTAGATAATTACTTGTCAGCTAATAATTGGCTAAAAAATTATTAGGCTAAACATGTTTTTTGCGGGCTAATTGAGCTTAGATAATTACTTGTCAGCTAATAGACTAAATATGGTTTTATTTGTGGGCTAAGACCGGTGAGTTCTAACCACAAATTAGCCACTATCAATTCTTATTAGTCTCTCCATAATTATTGCTTATGTTTAGTCCTTCTATTATATTAGCATAAATAAAAACCCAGCTACATAGTCCATGCCAGGCTTCCGGCCACTTGACGAACGTCTACCACCAACCATGCATGCTATGCTATATATAGGCACCCGATCGACCTTGCTAGTACAGAAGAAATTGGTAGCTACTGGACACGTACTCTCTTGTGCAGTGCAACCATGACAGGTGCATACGAGCTCCGCCGCCCCAAGCGTGCGGATGGCCCTGCCACCGTGCTTGCAACCGGCACGGCTAACCCAGCAACCTGCATATCGCAGGATGCATTCCCTGACTACTACTTCCGTGTCACCAAGAGCGAGCACCTCACCCATCTCAGAGAGAAGCTCAGAAGACTATGTAAGCATGCATGTAGCTCAATTTGTTTGTAACGTTTCAGAGATCCGTTCATTCATATTCATATATATGTATGTATATATGCAGGCCAGAATTCAGGCACGGAGAAGCGTTACTTCCACCACGACGAGGCGCTCCTGGCCGCGCACCCGGAGTTCCTGGACCGGGCGTCGCCGTCCCTGGACGCGCGGCTAGACATCGTCAAAACCGCGGTGCCGGAGCTCGCGGCGTCGGCATCGAGGAAGGCGATCGCCGAGTGGGGCCGTCCGGCCGCCGACATCACGCACCTCGTCGTGGCCACCAACTCCGGCGCGCACATCCCAGGTGTGGACTTCCGGCTGGTGCAGCTCCTGGGCCTCCGCGCCTCCGTGCGCCGAACCATGCTCTACCTCACCGGCTGCTTCGGCGGCGCCGCCGCGCTGCGCGTCGCCAAGGACCTGGCCGAGAACAACAGCGGCGCGCGCGTCCTCGTTGTCTGCGCCGAGCTCACCATCATGATGTTCGATGCGCCCGAGGAAGGCCGCTTCCAGACGCTCGTCAACCAGGGGCACTTCGGCGACGGCGCGGGCGCCGTCATCGTCGGCGCGGACCCCACCCCGCCGAGCGCCCGCTGGTGGAGATCATGTCTGCCGCACAAACCGTCATCCCGGAGACCGAGGACGCCATCACCATGCAGCTCGAAAGTGGCGGCCTCGGCGGCAGTAGCGCCCACAGCAATCTCGGTTTGCTCGTCGGGAACAACGTGGAGCGCTGCCTCGTGGACTCGTTTTCACAGCTCGGCATTGATGTTCCCAAGTGGAACGACCTGTTCTGGGTTGTGCACCCGGGCACGGCAGGAATCCTACGCCAGATTGATGCAGTGTTCAAGCTCCAGCCCGACAAGCTGGACGCAAGCCGAAGTGTCTTACGTGACTACGGCAACATGTTCGCCGTCACAGTAATCTTCGTGCTCCACGAGATGTGCAAGCGTATCAGGGGTGGTGGTTCTGGTCCTACTCAAGTGAACGTCAACGAGTTGGGTCTCTTGATGGCATTCGGACCAGGAATTACCATTGAGACGCTGGTGCTGCGCGCCAAATTATAAAACAACCGCCTACACAATTGCAAATAAAATATGAGCCGCGCTATACTGTTTGGATCCACTAGCACTATATTTTGGTGCCAATGGATTTCAAACAAACTTTAGCGTAAAAATAGCATGAAAAATATATTGTATAATGGTGATCCAGATCACATTTCTGTATTTCAACCGTTTGCGGCGGAAACATGGTTTTTATTGTAATTTGATTTGTGTTGTATACATGGATTCCATTTGCTTGCGTGGTGAATGAATTTTCGTTTACTTTTGTCATGCTTCTTTATTTTCCAAAGAAAACAAAGTTCATTCAACAAAGTAGTGCTACAAACAAAAAAGAACTGTCAGATCGAATTGACGGTTTTTGCAGTCGCATGTAGGAACGGCATCCTACTCTCTCCGTTCCAAATTATAAGTCGATTTAACTTTTTAGTACATCTATTTTGCTATGTATCTAATCTAGATATAATAATATGTTTAACTTCTGGGTGACACATCCCTATTGACATGGTTTGTCACAAAAAAAAAAAATAGTATTAACTAATTGGAGGCTCTAGCTCTAGCCCGACAAACTAGCCGCAAGCCTTTGACGTGTTTGTGGCGAAATTAAGCAACATGGATTCTCAGTGTTTGGTGTTCTGTTCTTATTTGTATCGTGGGCTACATTTGTTGTTTGTCTATATAATTAAGGTGTTGAATTCAAGGACTTTAAGGACCAAGGGTTTGATACTCTAACCAAACTCAGTCTAAAGGTAAGTATCTTTGACCATACCTACACCCACATTAATTTTATGTTGAGTTCAGTGTAGTTGGACAATTGTTTGCATGCGTGTATAAATTTGAATCCTTAGTTTATTAGAATTGGAACCTAGGTTGGTTGGGACACTACTAGTGTATTTTTTTACCCTATCGCATCTCTTCACCTTGCATGAAACACAAATATGATGCAATAGGTGGTTACCATATATTCCATTTTTGCAAATCTGGTGCAATTGGCGGGCATTTTTGCATAGAGAAGGAACTAGATGCTAATAATAATTCATGTCGACGCAATATAGAGTTTTGCATTGATTTCATATTTCATATAAGGGATATAATCGGTAGAAATCATCGCATCAAACAAATTTTGTTACTTTAGTATCGATTTTTTTATGCAATAGGTAAGTGCACTCACAAAGCGGACTTTACCATAGTCAATACTGTATATATAAAAGATCTTATATTGCTAGAAGACGAAACAAATTATGAGCCACAAGTGCGTTAAGGCTTTGTAGGAAAGCATGCTACTGATGGTGCATGCATCTCGCCAGATGGTGCAGCACCTGCTGCGCTCGTCCTCGTTCCAGAGAGAAAAGAGCCCAGAGCAAGACAGGGTCGATGGGACCGAAAAATATTGGGAAAAAAAAAAAGGTGGATACGCCTCCCGTGGAAACATACACCCATCAGCGATGATTCTGCTTCAACTGCTGTTCACCCTACTTTGCCTCTGGTCCCATCCGATCGTGCGCGGCTGCACTTGGCTATGACGATGACGTCCAGCAGCCCCATCTGACATATGTATGCATGGCTACCCGGTCTCCACCAAATCTTATCTGACATACTTCCATCACTTTTTTTTTGAAAGGCGACAAAAAAAACTTTTATCGGATTTTTATTAGACGATAGAAAAGAAAAAATGCAGGGTTTTTTTTTTTAAAGCCAAAACTACTTCTACTGCCACTCTATATCTACTTTACCTCTTGGAAAAACTACAAATGGAAAACACTACCAGCCATGGTAGCACCATTACAGAGGAAAACAGGGAAAAACTCCTAATGGGACCTCTCCTCATTTGAGCTTGAAGCCCACTGAAATTGATCATACTCCTCTTTGCACAAAACGACCACTTCTCTTGGTTGCAAACTTTTGTTTTGGAAAGTTTTTCGGTTCCTCTCCTTCTAAAAATTCCACCAAAAATTAATGATGAGACCATGAATTTTCTTCTACTGGATCCCTCTATCTCACTATTAGAGAACGTTTTGTAAAATGTTTAGATCAAACATTGGGAACATAAACCATGAATGACTTTTAAGTTATTGAAGAAAATGTGAAAATCATATCAATAGATTTGTCTCAAAAATTACTTCATAAAAGCACACATATATAACTTGTCAATAAATATATTCATAGAAAAGAGAAATCAAATTAAAGTTGTGCTTTAAAAACCATGTTGTTGTTCTAAACGTTTTTTAACAGTGATACAAAGGGAGTATGTATGCATATAGCCGTGTCTTGCTCCTTGGCATACGCTCTCCACCAAATCTTCTTCCGAAATACTCCCTTGGTCCTAGACAGAAAGCAATCTTCACGCCCAAGGCACAGCTACCTATCAAACAAAATTATTCCCTCTGTCCCGGTAAATAAAGGATGTAATCATAGGAACATGAATGGTCCAAGTCCAAGTGCAATTTTAAACCAGCATAGTCCTAGACTACAGGCTAAGCAGTCCTGGATTCTCTGAAACCGTTGTCTACTCGTGAGTTGTGAATGCACAGCCCGCCTCCCGGCCACGTCCACTGGTTCAGATTCCAGGCGAGGAGATGGAGAAAGTAGGGGTAAACACTTAATTTTTCACGGTGGCCTCCCTAGTAGTCGTCTGCTCGCATCATCAGAGGAGCACAAGTCCAACATCTCCCATATATTCTAAACAGCTACCGATTGTCTTTATTGACAAGCCAAAACGGGACGGCCGGTGTCACCTAAGCCACGATCGACCGCTTCCACGGAGCTTGTTCCACCTCTCAGTTCAGATCGAATCGAGACGACAAAGATTCAGAAGAGACTCGCCACGGCGTTCCACTGCACTTTTTTATTCCGTAGTCCAGATTAGTACAGATTCAGAAGAGACTTGTCGCGGCCCTTTGGATTGGATTGTCCGGGCGGCACCAACCGTGTGACTGCATTTTTCTACCACCCACCACGTACGTACCACCAACCGCGGTAGAATTGAAGCACGCACGCATTTGTCGTACCTACCACATTCCAGCGCTGATCTTTGGACATTTCCTCATATCCAACGAGCTGACCTTGGCAGTGTAGTTGTTGCAGGCTTGCAGCCGCCGAGCATGCCTGGATGACAAGAAAAGCCCGTACAGGATATCACCTGCGCGCGTCGTCGACTCCAACTCCGGTTCACATCGATCGCGTACCAACCGCGCGCCGCCGCTGTCCCTGTCCGCCCGCGTTGTGTGCCGTGTCCTTTGGTCTCTGTCGTCGACCGGTCGTGAGCTCGTCGATGTCATGTCGATATGGTTGGTGAGCACGAGTCTAACTGGCGCGGTCATGGTGTCATCTCTGTGTGTTGTGCATTCGACTGTCGTCTCCGTCGACCGCAACGTCTCGTCGATGGTTGGTGAGCACACCAGGTAGCTAGAGTAGGTGCCACTGGCTGTCATGGTGTCGTCTACGACTACACTAGAGCTTCCTAAGTAGATAGTTTATATTACACGGGGTGGTTTTGCATTGCGTGATCGAGCTCATGGGTTTTGACCATGTACTTACTATGGACAAATGGTTAGCTAGGCAGCGGATGGCGACGAAGCGGATTGTCTTTATTGACTGTTGTATACAGTACTAATAAACAAATTAAAGCACGCGCCATATTCGTCGAGTGCGTCGAAGAATATTGCTGGGACAGATAGATAGACAGATACTCCGTGTGCTGACCTGACCGAGCGCTATTGTAATTGCAAAGGTCACGTGTGCTCACCTGACCAGGCACTAGCTCAGTATGCCAGAAAAGCATGGATGATAATAATTCACGGAAAGGTCACGTGTGTGTTGGACTCGTTCGTTGTGCCGAATAGTCCGCTATGAGTTGTTGGATTCAGTATGATAGCAAACTCGAATAGACCGCTATGATATGAAAATGGTAGTTTGAAAAACTCTTCAACCGTTTTCTACTTTTACATTTGAGAATGCAAAAGCAAAAGCAAAAGCAAAAAGCAGTAAAGCTGGACACAAAAACAAACACAAACCTATGGAATTTTAAAATGAACTAATTCAAGTGGATTTATGTCGAACACGGTCCGTATACAAAAAAATCAATTCGGTATATTGATCCATAGGACAAAGTGCATAACAATTAGCAAGTGCATGACCAAGTGCATAATAATTACAAAGTACGACAACTTTCATACATAAGTATCCCTATTTGACACCATATAAGAAAGAGATATGATATTTCTAAAGTAACAAGTGCTTGTACGAAACTTTATTTAATTTTTTCAAACATCGTAACAATCTGAAATGAAAAAAAACTAAAAACTAGAAAGTTGTAAATCTCGCCGAGAGATACAATTTTTATATAAAAATGATTTTTATTCAATATCATATGAAAAGATATAAATTTTTTAAGGATGGCTAAATTTGATTTAAACCGAATTTCGAATTCAGGATATTCTGAATTTAAAGTAGAAAAGTAGAAAAACAATCAGAAAAAACTCTAAACCGTTTTCTTTCTGATTTCGAATTTGGTGTTCCAAATTTGAATTTGTCCAAAAATATGAATTCGATCGGATCAAATGTAGAAAGCGATGTGATTCGCTTATGGATATTTCCATTCCATTTTCAACCTTAGTTGCAGTTGCAGTCCACGAGAACGATTGAACGAAGGTGCCTTTCTGCAGAGTTGGTGAAATAGGTTGCCAAAAGTCATCTTCAAGAAAGAAAATGCTTGCCAAGTTCCAGAGCACATGTGGTAATAGAACCCACAGGAGATCATTCAACCGGACGTCTTCCACAAAGTAAAGCTAGAGTAAGTACGTACGTACTGAGTGGCGTTGATTCGGTCTCGCTTTATTATTTGGCCATGCTTGTCGAGCTAGATAAAATTAGACTAGCATATATTGGGCCCCTCATCAGCCAACAATATAGATACTGTATGTCGTTATGTACATGTGTTTGGTCAAAGTGTTGTATAAAGTTTATGTAACGTGACAACTCAGATAAATCATTTTCATGTATAAGTTTTTAAATATAGTTTGAAATGAATTGGTTCACAGATAGTTTGGAGGGCATTTTTCATGATTGTTGAAACAGAAAAATAGAAATGTGTATATATAGCATATATGTGACGTGACAACCTTGATCTATATTGTAGTATAGCAAGTATGCTTACTTCAACTTTGTTTTTAAATCCATATATTAAGAGTAGTGATAAAAATGGGTAACCTCAAAACATACACTAGTAACCAAAATCTTTTACGTGGGGGGGCATTGTAGCCCGTCACCCTTCAGTGGTCACGGTTAATGGTGGATTTTCTGTGGCGGGCTACGGTGCCCGCCACGGTTAATGGATTAACCATGGCGGGCGTATTACGGTGCCCGTCGCGGTAAATGTTTTCCAAAAAAATAAAAAAATAAATAGAAGAAACCTAGACAGGAGGCGCCGAGCCCATCTAGGGTTGCGGCGCCGCCGGTGCCCGATCCGTCGATCCAATACCGAATCTGTTGATCCATCACGGATTCGCGCTGAGGAAGCGCCGCTGCGGTTCCCGCCGATCCATCACCGGATCCGCCGATGGGAGGAGCGCGCCACGGATCGGGCGCTGTACCATCGGATCGGGGAGGGGCGGCCGCCGGGACCGTGCCTCCCCGTCTTGCTGCGGGATCCACCGATCCGATCGAAGGAGGAAGGGGGCGGCAGGGCGCCGCGGCAGTCCCCGAGCCATTTGGATCCGTCGGTCGAGGGGGGGGCGCCGGCCGGGACGCTTAGGCCTCCTTTGTGCCGCGGGATTCGCCGGCCGAGGGATGGAAGGCGCCGTCGGGATGCCATGCCTCCCCACGCCGCCGGATCGACATAGCCATGGCTGGTGAGGGAGCGCCGGCGCGTCCTCATGCCACCGCAGCCCGGGGTTGCGGGCCACCTCGCACCACCGCGTCGGGGAGGGGAGGGGAGAACCTCAAAGCCGGCGGGTAGGGGAGAGGAGCGGAGCGTGGACGGTGGGAGGAGGGGAAGGAACGCTAGTGAGAGAGAAGGGGAGAGGGCGCTGTGACGGGTGGCCGGGTGGGAAGGGGAGAGGGTGAGGATGAGTGAATCCAATTAACCCTAACTTCTATATTTATAAGAAAAGCGGCAACATGCCCAAATGAGCTGCTTGTTGGGCTTTGATCCATGGTGACGGGCTTAAAGGCGCCCGCCACGGAAATCTATTTACTGGGCGGACATCCTAACGTGTCCGCCACGGAAAATGTATATTAACCGTGGCGGGCGTTTTTGCCCGCCACGGCTAATAGACTTTTCGTGGCGGGCAAAAATGTGCTCGCCACGGAAATTAAAAACTACCCGTCACGGTTAATCGGGGCATTTTCCGTGGCGGGCAAAAAGAAGTGCCCGCCTTTCAAGTAATATTTCGGGTGTCTCGCAAAATCATTTCATTACTAGTGATATCTAGGAGTAATTACAATTATTTGAACTTTCATTTATAATATAATACAATGTAGATATGATGAAATATGTTAGTCAATTTTGATAATGGCAGCAATGGGTAATTGCTATGCAATTTTTAGGAATTATTTAGATTATCCATCATAATGGTCGAGTAGTTAATCTAGATGAAAATTTAGGAGGTTATTCTACATAATGTTTCATAACAGTTGATGGGGATAATTTTGGTATATATTTATAGGGTAGTTTTTATGTTATTTTCATACTATTACATGTAGATGTAATTTCTTAGAAAACATAATAGGTTTTATAGCTATTGTTATCGGTTGTGATTAGAATATGTTGAATCCATACTAAAACTTTTAATTTTTATGATAATTTCTAAGATTTATCTTTTTTTTTCGTACTCATCTTGTGGGCAGTAACATGAATCTTACATTTGGGGTCTATAATTAGTAATAGTAAGATATTGCTTAGGAGAAAAACTATCAAGATAGATTCTCAAAGAAGTATAAATTACTCCCAATTATTTTAGTAAATTCAATCTACTTTTCATTAAAATTTTATGTTTTTTTTTCATTTTCTCGAGTAGAAGTTAGAGATTTAAATTATAGCAAACACCATAAGTTATGTTAGAAAGATGCAATATGGTTCTTCCCATATTTTTATGCTAATCTACATATCTAGAGCTAATTTCTTATTATAAAAATAATCATGAAAAAATCATAATATATTTCTTAACATGATTTTTGGTGTCTCCTATCACTTCATGATTTTTAAGTTAAAACTCAACTAACACGTATAGGAACAAAAATGGTCAATCTTATTAATGGTAAATTGGATAAAATCAAACCGTCGAGGATAAATTGAATAAAACATAGTCCAAGGAGTCATCTAGATAAATGGACTTAATTGGGTAATTATATTAGGACTTTTATCCTAGTAAAAAACTAGAAATTAGAAAAATTATACTATGTACTATGGTTTGTCCGTGCCGGTGGAGGTGAGGTAGTGTGGTCCTGAGTTAGCTCAACAATGTTCTTGTTCTGTTGTATAATAATAACTAGTTGAACTCCACGCGTGTTGCTGTGGGAATTTAAAGGTTATATCTTAGATTACTATTTAAATTTAGGGCTTAAGTGTTGTAAAAAAAAAAAAAGTTTGAGCTTAAGGAACATGCTTGGAGTTTAATGAAGAAAAGATTAGAGCTTAAGGAACAAGCTTGGAATTTTGATAAAGAAAAGAAGTAGCCTTATATTTATGTATCCACTGCGTCTTACGAAGTTAAAATAGAAAAAACTAACGACGCCCATATCCTTACTCTTCTTTGTGAGCCTCCTCAATGGCTCGAGGAACTCTACCGCGACGGCTTCCCCCAAATAAGAAGCGCTTTGGCGGCGTGGTTCCCCTTCCCTTCCTACGCCAAATGCTCGGCGGCGGCTTGGAGGATGGCACGTATAAATCGGGTCGGCACCAAGGCGGTGGCCTAACGCAGACGCGAGGCATGCAACCAACGTAGAGGAGTGACCAGGCAAAGCAGCTGATGTGAAGATGGACTAACCAAGAGGGCTAGCGCTGCGGTGGAGCCAGCCGACGCTGATGTGGAGGCATACAAGCATGGGCGATGTTTAGGTGGAGTAGGTAGCTAGAGTGTGAGGCGTGATGGTGGGAAACACGACTCGTGTTGAAGTGTGCAACCTTTGCATAGTGGAAAACTGGTATACCAGCCTTGATCACGGTCTAGGGCAGTCGGGACTTACTCTTCATTAGATAGCTTGATCCGTTCCACGGTTGGGAGGCCGGATGGGATTCTCGCGAACACATTGTTGATTTAGGTCAAATGTGTTTAGTTGTGTGATTGTCAACAATCAACATTTTACTTCTATTTTCCTTTATCTTTTTTATGCTTTGGCTATGTTCACTGGTACACGTGGAGTGTGTCGAAGACGTATCTCTTCGCTTGTGTTGTGCAGGTGTGGAGCTCGGGAGATGGTAGCCGACGGCAAGGTGAAGGGGCCAAGGAGGGCGTGTCGGGCCGACTGCACCACGTAGAGGTGAAGGGCGAGCGTGAGGCTTCGACCAAGGGACCGGATCGCTGGGTGGCTAGCCATGGTGGCCGACATATCGGGACATCGACAAATACAAGAGGGCGTGATGGGACCGGTGTCGTCGGGTGAAGGCGGCGGCGGCGTGCAAGCGAGGCGCGGCGGCTCGGATGATCGACTTGGCGACTCGGCGATCAAGACGGGCGGCATGCGTCGGAGGTTTGGTGGTTTGGACCACAATACCACCGGTGGCCGTTTCGTGGTTTGAGCCTTAAAACCATCGGTGGCGTGTTTCACGGGTTTGGGCCTCAAAACCCGAGGCGGATGTTCCGGTGGAAGGATGACACGTGGCGACTTCTTGGAGATTGCGTATGCGGAGGTGCGGTGGCCGTCGGATCGAAGATATCCAAGTCCGGCCATTATGCCCCTAACTAAGTGGTTTCGGTAATTGTATCAGTAGGGGTAAGATGGTCATTGTGACCAAGACTAAATAGAGAGGGGCAGCCCTCCATCTCGAGGTTGCCTCTCCGGTTTCAGGTTTGAGTTAGGGTTTCCCGATCATGTAATTGTTGCGAGTGGGAGAGGTTCGGACCACTATTTTGTGAATTGTTCATAGGAAGCACACCCCTCAATGCGTGCATGCCCTCTAGGCTTTTGGGGGTCGGATCGATTCACGGTCTTTGTGATTTTGCTCGAAGTTTTTGGTGCACTCTGTTCTATTTTTCACGAGTCTTTTTTTCTCCTCCCCCTTCTAGTCTTGATTCGTTGTGCGTGGTTTGTTTTTCTTTGATTCTTGTTGCTGCAATCCATTCATGACCGAGAACCTAAGAGATTCACCAAAAGAATTTGGTTGAGTCCTCTTGTGTCCACGGTTTCAAGCGATTACGTGTTTATGTCGCGTTTTTGGTATGTTTTGAACGTGATCTGAAATTCCTCTCATTTACGTCGGTGAAGATCGAGATTTCTTTGGGGAAATGGACACCAACATGCCTAGATCATCTTGTAGGATCCGATGAAAGCCTAGAGGGGGGTGAATAGGTTGGCACCTAAAAATCGATCTGTGAAAACAACTCAAGAGTCTTCTTTGTCGGTACCACGGCGGCCTTTGCCGCGCGCTTAGGTGCTTGAATCGCCGTGCCCAAATGAATAAAGTGAGACAACAAAGTGAAATGCACAAGTTATTTTCGGATCAAAGTTGTTCTTCTTGTCCCTCGCACACAAGTATATCATAGAGAGCTAACCAAAAGTGCCTCGAAGTCAACAACAAATTAGATCGGGATGAAACCCTAGCTCACAACAATGTATATATGCAAGAATGTAAAGAGCACGAGTGACATAAGGATTTATCCCATGGTTCCCTGTCGCCACCAAGGCTGGGTTACTCCACGTTGTTGAGGTTGCCACACAAGGCTTAGCTTACCACAAAGGCTAACTTTTTCCCTCATTCACAAGTCTAGGGAGTTAACCCTAGAGATGTGTGGTAATGTATTGATTTCGGGTGAGGTTACAAACCTCCCAAGGCTGCCACACAAGTTGGCAAGCTCAAGGGCGACGCCTAGCCATCTAGGAGCAAGCTCCAAGAGTAAAGAACCCTAGGGTTCCCGGCCAAACGTGAACCAAATGCTCTTTTGAGCGGGGAAGTAGTAGATCCGGTCTCTAATCAAAGTTTGAACACTTTTCTCTCAAGAAGAATCGGTGGTGGGAAGTGAGAGATTGGCTTGTGAGATCAAGGTGCTTCAATGGAGGAGAGAGAGAGAGCAAGAGGTCTGTCTCAAAGTGTCTCAGTCGAGGAAGGAGACAAAGTGAAGCGGTGACCGTTGTGGGAGGGGTAGAGGTGGTATTTATACTTTACGCAGGACCTCAACGGTTAGTTAAGTGCTTGGCAAGGCCGCCGCAGCAGGTGAACAACAAAGGGTAAAAAAGAGTCTCAGCTGGCTGTTTTGGCTTGAGGTGATATGTTTGGCTGAGCTGGAGGTTTGAGCATTTAGTTCACATGAGCCAGACGTCCTAGAATCCCTCATAATAGTATGAATTTCCTAAACTCAAGATTCAAAATGGAAATGAATTTAAACTGCCAAGAGTTGGAAACACCACCAAAATTCAACCGGGGAGTCCTTTAACCTGTCCATCATCACCTTACTTTATTTCCTACATGTCATCTCAACAAATCTCATTAGTTTCCTGATTCGGTGGTCATCAACGCCAAAACTCATTTAGAGCTTGATTGCACTTACACATCTAGGTTCAATCTTGTGACCGAGATTTCGATTGGAGAGAAGTTTGGTGATTTGGTGTGAAATGGTTCGAGAATCGCCAAGAAATCGCGTTCTGTTCGTCTATTTTTTTGGTGGTGTGGACGATCCGCCCCTCGGTCATGCTCGGATAGTCCGAGTCGGGCAAAGCCCGAGTCCAACCTAGATTTTCGATCGTGTGTCCTCATTTGTCAAGTTCGGACAGTCCGGCATCTAAGCCACACCTATTTTACCTATGTATATTGTAATTAATTTTCAGTTTAAATCGTCCGCAATGTCGTCGGCTTGCATGTTGTGTTGTCTTTGCCTTGGTTTCGCTCAGTCTCCGTGTCAATTTCTTTCCAGTTGATCATTTTGTGACTCTAGGGCAATCCCTAGGTTACCCACCATGCAATCAAGGTCGTGAGGTTTCACTTGGTTTGCTTTTGAGGGGTCGTGAGAGGTACAAGGTCGATAATTACGAAGAATTTTTGCCCCTCCCCAACCCCCCCCCTCCTCGGTGTCGTCGTTTAGGTCCTTTAGATTCTGGTGTGGGTTTTGCTTGGATGGAATCCAAGTGTGATTTGGCTAGGATGGGATCCATGTGTTAGTTCAGTTATTTTAATTTGAGGAAAAGTGGTTTCATTTAGTTAAACATGTGCTTAAGGACTTAAGATAATCTGTGTGTTGCTTTAGGTGTTGGTGTCAAAACAACGTTAGGCAATCCTTATCATAAGCCCCATGTCATATATTTTCTACACTTGCGGAGTATACATAGTATATTTCGATGCACTGACCCTTCCTTTTTGTCCCTACGCTACCCCACCCAGACCTTAGAGTTGACTACGAGGAGACGGTGTCTTCGACCCTGATGATGTGTACTAGGCCGGTGGTGCAACCCCCGGTCAACCTTACTACTAAAATTGCATTTTAGAACAAAGGTCTAGAAGCATAGATATAAGGTCTATTTAAAACATGATAGTTCCATAGGCTCCGCTCCATGGAAAAAGAAAGATGGAGTTAGGGATCACCTCCAAGCTCTTCTGCACGAGCTTAATTTCTTTAGATAAAAGGGATTTTATTTTCATTACGCAAATAAAAAAAGATGTCGGCCTCTACTTCAGATGATGTATGTGACCAAAGATATTACAAATGATACTTTGACGGACAATGTATGTGACCAAAGATATTACAAATGACACTTTGGGGTAGACTCGGTCGCCGCAGAATAAGCACGCACAAAGCCAAACAAAATGGCTGAAATAAAGGAAAAAAGTTTCTCACTGACACGAACTTGGTTTGGAATTCTCATACAAAGCAGAGGAGTAACCATGCATTACTATGGCAGGATTCCCAAGGCCTTGCCGTAGTTGATCATCTCAGCATACATCCCATCCAGCGTCTTGTACTTGTATTCGAACCCTTCCCCGATCAGCTTCGCTGACGAGAGGCACGCTCTCGGGTTCTCAAGCAGATCGTCGGAGCTGCAGGCAAAACGCATGGGAGCACATAAATCGTTCGTTCGCCAGTAAAAAGCAAGTGTCAGAGTTGAGAGAAGCTGTTTGTTTCTTACAGCAGATTCGTCTTCACAGTGTACTGCGGGTACTTGTCAGTCAGCAAGCGTGCGATCTGGAGGATGGTCGGGTTCTGGATGAGGCCGGAGCAGATGTACCTCCCCGCGGCCGCCTCGTGTTCGGCGAGGAACACCTCGGCGCGGCAGACGTCGTCTATGTGGACCAACGCCACCATGCCCGACGCCATCTCCATGCCTCTCAGCACGCCGTACTCTACCTCGTCGCCTGATAGAAGGGAGAGGCAGGCCGGGACGCTGGTGTGTGCGCTCGCTGCCGGCGCCGCGCCCACGGTCAAGGAGGGGCAGACGGTGACGAGGTTGAGGCCGTGCTCCTCCGCGAACCGGCATGCCTCCTTCTCCAGGAGCACCTTGGACACCGGGTATGCCTGCGATACAGACGGACAATGCGTGTTTCAGAACATGGAAGGGCGGCGCAGGTAGAACTGGACGTGTGCGTGAGCACGTTCCGTACCCAGAGACTGCCACCGGGCTTGACGGTGGTGAGGAACTCGACGTCGGACCACGAGTCCTCGTCCAGCACCTGACCGTCTTCTAGGCGCTTCATGACGACCGAGGACACCGACGAGGTCAGGATCACTCGCTTCACCGTCCCGGCCTTGACGCACGACCTCAGCACGTTGAGAGTTCCTCGGACGGCGGGCTCAATCAGATCTTTCTGCCATGACGCGATCGAGTTGGATTCAGGCTAGCTGCTTTGAGGTCTTTATCCAAAATCGTAAGTTTTGGGGACGATGGGCTTTTTTTTCTTGCCCTTTTTTTTGTGCACATACCTCAGGATTCTGTGTCTTGAGGTTCACCGGAGCAGCGACGAGGAAAGCGTAGTCGCAGCCGGCCACGGCGTCATCGAAGCTGCCTTCTTCCTCGAGGTCGGCGCGGAGGATCTCCAGGGGGCCGAGCGCTTGCAGGTCCTTGAGGTGGGAGTTCTTGGCCATGTCATCTGCGGTTTTCAGAATCGAAAATCAAAACGGCCAAGCACGTTTTTAATTGGTGTGTGATTTGGAATCGTGATGAACAGCTTGCAACACGAACGAGAAAAAACTTAGTTGAAAGGCAGGGACCGAACCGGGGTTCCTGACCGTCGTCTTCACAACGTAACCCTTCTCCAGCAGCAGCTTGATGAGCGCAGGCGATGTAGCCGTTCCCTCCGGTCACGCACGCTGTCTTCTTCTTGTCGCCGGCCGCCATTGGTGGCTTGGTGCACTGAAAAGCGAAAAAGAGCTTGCAACTAGCTCTCGGCAGGGAGCAATGACGACACTGAGACCCGTCGTCGTGGAATTGGTGGCTTGAGACCGTCGGGGGCCATCGCTATATATAGACACCAATGGCGTCAACAGAGAGTAGCATTAAAGCACACAGCAGTGTGGCATGAGATCGAGTCCGTTTTACCGGCCTGGTGGTTGCTTCCTGTCTGTTGTTTTCAAATGGACGTCCGTCTCTTTTTCAACACATGTAGCATACTAGTTTCTTAATTAACTAATATGCGCCCTCACAAAAAGACAAGGCTGTAAGGTAAGCTAATGACACATACTGTAATTAATGAAAATCCTTGGATAATTTTCGTAACTACTACTTAAAAATAATCAGAATCACTCACTCACACTCCACCTAGCTAGCTCATTGAATGCGTGCTCCCACCACCTTCCAACAAGCAGGCAGCACTACTTCACTTCACCCCGTTAAAACCACGCGGCGGTGAACTGAGTCCTACCATCACACTGACACGGCGAACAAACAGGCTCTATCTTTTATTTTTTGGCCTCCCTCTCCAACTCTTATCTTAATAGCCCCCCCGCCGCCACCAGCCCCAGCCTCCTCTCCAGTGTGATGAGCGCGGCGGAGTCCGGGGGTTCAAAAGGCCCCTCCCTGGTCCCCCCTCTCTCTTCCTTCCCTCCCGGTCAAATGGCCGGATCCGCTGTTTTCTTCTTTCGCCGGCCGCCATTGGTGGTAATCGAGGTGACGGCGTGCGTGCCGGCGGCCCTCCCGACGCGGCCCTCACCGGAAAACAAAAATGGCGCGGATCTATTTTATATTACGGTTGGGAGCAATGACGACACCCTCACTGGTGTGCCCGTGGTGGACCCGATTCGTCGTGGTATGTGGCGGTGAGTGTGTTGTATTGCATCTTGGTGGTGTGGGCCATCGTCGTGGTGGCTATAGATAGTCTTGCTCAATGGCGTCAACAAGGGTGAAAACCCCTTAATTCGTGCCAATAGCACACAGCAGTGCTGAGCATGACACATGCTGTAGTTAACGAAAATCCTTGATTCATCTCCTGCAATACGCCCGTCATTTCTCCCGTGGTGCGGGACTCCGTGGAATGGTGGTATTGCTGTCCACTTTGGTTTGCCTAGTTGGTGTTTTCAAATGGACGTCCGGGGGTTTCCGTTCAGGGGTTTCTTTGGTTTTGGCACGTGGAGGTCGATTGCCATTGTCGTGTGTCCTGCGCCCGTGGTCCTGACCCCCGTTGACTCGGAGGAGTACTGATACTAGGTGGTTTCCGTGGTCCTATGAGCCTTGTCCCTAATCGGAGGTTCGGAAGCGTTTATCGGTGTTTCAGGTAAGTCCTCCTCGCCCGTGGTCCCGAGGGCGGTGGCCCTTGGTGTCTGAGGATAGTCTTTTAATGCTTGTACGTATAGGTGGTATGTGGATGCTTTGCCACCTCGATGCCATCTTTCATCCACGGCTCCCATTACTACTAGCTACCAAAGTTTGTCGTCTTTTTTTTTTTAAGGCTCGAATGGGGTTGTTAGAAGGATAATGTTTTTTTCTCGTTTGTGTTAAGGACATTGTTGGTAATCCATGGATTAAAATCCTTTTGTATCAAATATGTGTAGGTCTATTGACCACCTTCAAAAAAACGGGCTATATTCCCGGTCTCAAAAAAAAAAAAAATAATAATCAGAATCGCTTGACTTTATGGTGTCTGTCCATTTCCTTACCTACTACGTACAACCAATCAGAATTCGCTTTGTTCGGCTGGCTACGACTGATTCTGTGTGAGGAAAGCACTGTTTCAGTGGCTGAAAATCCTAGCGAATATATATGTTCAAGCGTATATCGTGTGCACGCCTTTGTCTGATATACTTAATGTTGTACGTATAGCTTCTATGTGATCTTTCCTCGCTCCATCCAAAAAAGTTGCCTTGGTGTAGTTATCGTTGTTGAGTCGTCTCCTGACACAGTTTGTAGTTGTGAAGGTTTTTTTCTCTCTGGTTTGTCTAGTTTAAAAAATGGTGGGTTCAGTACTTGAGTTGAGTTAGGCTTTCAATCGAGTTCATTCATTGGCTTAGTGACTTAGTGAGCAAGAGTTGTATGGAGTTGGTAGTTGATCGGGCCTAGTCGTAGCACCAAAGTTATATTTACTGCCAGCCAATGTCCCCTCCAAGTACTTTTCAACAATTAATTATTCTTCTTTGATGCTGGCAGATTTGGATTTACCGTCAAGATGTTGACCTTCGCCATCAACAACCCGGCCGTCTAAGCCGCCTCCTCTCCGCTTTTGCAAGCAATCATACCAACTCGATCTGGGGTTGTCGACTGCATGCTCAGGATCGCCAAATAGTTGATACTAATTGGTGCAACAAATAGACACTCGAACTTACAAAAATATTGGCTTTGGAGAAGACCGTGATATGGTAGCAGCAGTAACCCGCTACAAATCCAGCTAAATGGAGAAGACGCTGATATGCTTGTCGAAGGTGCAAATGAGGTGCTGAGGATCACCACAGTGCTGTTGGGGATACTTGTCAACAATGAAGCGCTGTGACTGATGGATCGAGGAAGACCACGAAGATGAAGACGACCAAGATGAACATGAGTTGGGGATCTCGTTGCTCATGTGGTGCTGGAGACGGACAAATAAACTGTGTATTGGTCATTAGTTTAATTTCAGTATGTAATAAGTTGAAACTTGAGACTTGTTCTTTGGCCTATGATATCTCGAGTAGTTGATGTTTAAGTTTGACTTTGGACGATGAACGTGGTTTCATCTCTATGACTCTTTAACATGGTAGCTAGGTGCCTAGGTCTAGTTCCTGAGCCACTAGCGATCGACTTAGACTTTGTTTGGTTAGAGGGACTTGTTGAAATTGGGACTAAAAAACCAAACAGGTGAGATTTTTTTGAACTTTCGGTAAAAAAGTCCCTAAAATCTCATACTTGAGAGTCTTTCTCTAAAAGTCCCTAGGAGTTATGTCACAAACCAGATCGATCTGGCATGACACGTGGCCGGCGCCCATAAGGGGGGCGCGCCTGGCGCTGGGGGTGGCGGCGGCGGGGGGGGGGGGGAGGGGCGGGTGCGGGCGGCGGCGCGGCGCGTGGAAGAGAGAGAGAGAGAGAGAGAGAGATAAATTTCTTTATTGTTTGTTACCCTGAAAGATTACAGACTCCTTACTTATATAGCCCGGCTAGTGGGACTTGTAAATCAAGCAATCTCTCTAAAAGGTTTCCTTATATATCGGAATACCTTTTACAAGCATATCCTATTTATATTCCTAATAAGGGTATTCCTTATAGATGGAATAACCCCTTGCACACCAAAAAACTTAAGATAATCCTAATCAAATTTCTTCTTTATTCTCCAATTAATTTCGAAGAATCTGAGAGGAAGGGAGGTGGGGCGGCGTGGCGCGCCCGCCCTAGCGGCGCCGTGCCTGCCCCCCCCTCGGGCCTCGTGGGTCTGTCATTACGGGCCCTATTTCCTACCACATGACAAGTTAAAAAATGTCCTAGAACTACTAAACCAAATAGGGCATTCTCAAAAAAAAAAAAAAAACTAAACCTTCGTTTTCAGTCTTATCTCACATTCTTTGTTGTTGGTACGAACTGTTATATTTCGGATTCATCAACGGAAATTCAAAAAATAGGAATGTTTTGTGACAAAAGAGTCACTTTTATGTGATAGACTTTTCCTCCACTCTTGGTGACTTTTCTCTCGACACAAAATATCGACCTTTCCTTCGTTTGAATTGAGAGGCCTAAGAGAACTCTGGTCCTATTCACTCAATAAGATTTTCGTTGGAACAGAATCCATAATTGCGACAAAGCTGAGAATAAAACAATGCATGTAAGTACCACTGATGCAAACATGCATTTAAGCACTTTTGCACAGGTAGAATCGTACCGGGCCTACCGGCCAAGTATCAAGTCTCAACATAGGAGAAGAAAAAACTCTAGGGCACCTCTTCTCTGAATTTCCATTTGCACAAGGCTACTAGAGTCGTTTGGGTTTTACTTGGGACTTATCCTTGCAGCTCTATGAAAGATTGATCCATCCAGTTGTAGCTCAGACCATACCATGTTTTATGGAGGTAGCGATGATTGCGGAATAGAAACTCTAGAAGGTACGAAATGACAAAGTCTTCAACGGGCATGAGCCAACTCCAAATAGATGGCTTGGGAATTTCAAGAATCAATGTATCCTCCAATCTTGTAGATTCAAGGTTGATCTTATGATAACCTTTTGTGTTTGGTTAGATGCTTTTAGTTAACTATTGTAAGTATGAATTTCCCTTGTTTTACATCAAATGAAAATGGCAACCATTATGGGGACCTTCCCCATAGTTTTTGTTGTCAAAAAAAAAAAAAAAAACACACACACATTACCTTGTTTTCTGCTACCACAAAAATCTTACTCTGCCCTCCATCCTAAAATAAATTTTTATCTCGTATTTTATAGAGTCAACCAATCTCAACACCTTAAACATACTCCCACCATCCCTTTTCAGAATTAGTGCAACACCACTGGTTTTTATTACGAAAAACATAACAGCAATTCATATCTTACTTGGATGTTCGGTTTAAACTTCCATGCCCTCTAAAACAATGCTTCAGAAATCCCAGTGCATGAAATTTTGTTTTCAAGACCGTTCGCCCTCGCATCGTGTAGCTAGGGTGACTCGGGCGGCCCACCGATAACCTGCCGCTACCTCCTCCCCTCAACAACACCGGACCTAGATCCTTGGTGCCACTCCTTCCCCTCCCTAACTAGCGGCGCTCCACGCCTCCACTTCTCGTGGTGTGGCGCGGCTGTGGCGGTGCCCCTCCACCCCAACTATCGGTGTTGAGGAGCCTCCGTCGAACGGATCTTCGGGGCAGTGGTGGCCACATATGGGGAAGAGTGCCACCGTCGTGTGGATCCGTGGTAGGAGGCCGTTGATCCAGGGAGCTGCGGTGGCAGTGTCCTAGATACGGCGGTGGAAACACGCAGCAAGACCGACAGCGGCGACGACAACGTCCTAGATCCCGGCACGATAATGTTTGGGATCGACTTTTTCCTCTTTTTTTATTAACCGTGGTGGTTTTTAGGGGTCTGAAAACCACCATGGTTAATCCATCGATTAACCATGGCCATCTCTCGATGGCGGTTTCAAAACCGTCATGGTTAATATTTTCAGCAGTAATGGGGGCAACCTTGCTCTGCACCCTCCCAACCCTCTCCTTCCTCCCCCTCCTCCCTTTTCTCCGAGCTCGTCGATCTGGTAACTCCATGGATAGGCGGCGGGATTCGATCCGGTGGCCTGCTCATGAGCCCGCTGCCAGGGGAACTCTGAACGTCATGCGGTCCTGTGTCGAAGCATGCACGGTGAGGTGTCTTGTCCTGACCTCGTCAGCAGTCGCAATCTCCAGCTAACATGGTCTCTTCCTTTTGGCCCGTGACTAGGCGTTAGCAAAATCCAACGCGAATAAGGAAGTCTGTGAGATGCCAAGGGCATGTAGACTAGCTCCTGACTTTGGTGGTAGAAGACGTTTTCCGTCAACGATGAGGCATATGTGGTGACTTCATCAATGTTCATCTCGAGAATTTACCAGTCTAGTTTTGAAAGATACTGATAGGGATAGGGTTTGCGTAGCTGTGTTTATACATGCGAGTGTATGGGCAATTTTTTTTTCTTTTAACTGTGAGTGTACGGGCATTGCGAGCATCTGGTTGTACTAGGTGTAAATTTAAAAAGGAGAATACATTATTCATGCATGGGGCTGTCTGCGGTCTCAAGTTGGCCGGCATCTTCAGGCTTTGTGTCTGTTAGTTGGGCTCTTTGATGATTTCTCATTTGACTTTATTTCTGATAGTTGGCATCTTCATCAGCGAATTAATCTAACGTCCATTTGAATTATAGGTACCTAACACGAGGGGAAATACATGCGAGAAGGAAATGCCACGAGACCAGGCGCTTTATGAATTATATATATTCAGTATGAATGCGTGTGCATATATGGTCGTATAGTACCTACCGCGAGCGATGATCTTTGGACATTTCCTCATATCCAACGAGCTAACCTTTGGCAGTACTTGCAGCCGCCGGGCATCCATGGCATGGATGCAACAACAGCCCCCGCGCGTCGTCCTGAACTCCTGTTCACGTCGCGTACCAACCGCGCGCCGCCGCTGTCCCTGTCCACCGGCGCGCGCTGTGTGCCGTGTCCTTTGGTCTCTGTCGGCCGGTCGTGAGCTCGCCGAAGTCGATGGTTGGTGAGCAGACTGTGTAGTGTAACTGGCGCGTCATGGTGCCATCTCTGTGTGTGTTGTGCAAGAGCTCGACAGTCGTCTCCGTCGACCGGGTCGTGTGGAGCTAGCTTATCGACGTTGTCGATGGGTTGGTGAGCACAAGGTAGTGGCTATAGGAGAGCTTCGTAAGTAGATAGTTTATAATACACACGTGGTTGTTTTGCATTGTGTGAGCTCATGTACGAGATTTTTTTTTTTCACTTATCACTAGATGGAATTGGATTCGTTCGTTGTGCCGAGTAGTCAGCTATCAGTTGTTGGATTCAGTATATTGTACTACTACCCGTGTCAAGTTGCAGCACGATAGATGCTTCGTTCCCTGTTCGCTAGTTCTATACTTTTTCATGCGTTGCAGTTGCAGTTCCCGTACGTCGTCAGCCAGAGGAGACCAACAGGAAAACGATTGGAAGGTCGCCTTTCTAGATATGAAAATTTTAATTTGAAACAATGGTGAAAATCAGTTCTTATAAGTGATTTTTTTAAATTTTGGGGGTGCCTGGGTAACTAGACTCAAAAGAATGGCTCGCAATGTACATCGCCCCTGGTCTTAGTTCGGATGGACAATATCTAGTTCTATAAAGTGCGTTATTTTGCAGTTCCCGTACGTCGTCAGCCAGAGGAGACCAACAGGAGAAAGATTGAACGAAGGTCGCCTTTCTATATGAAGTGCAAGCAGAGTTGGTGAAATCGGTTGCCAAAAGTCATCTTAAAAAAAAAAAATGGTTGCCAAGTTCCAGAGTTTGATTCGGTATCGCTTTAGTATTTGACCATGCTTGTCGAGCTAGATCAAATCAGACCAGCACCGGGCCCCCATCAGCCAACACTATAGATATGTCGTCATGTACTGTCACTATCGCACAGCGGGTCTCTACCGAACGCCGGACATTTTACCGGCGTCAAAGGGCAGCGCTCGGTAAAGGCTCTCTCACCGAGAGCCGCTCTCGGCGCAACATAATTAAAGCTCTCGGTAGAGATCCCTTTTCGAGAGCCTAACCCCCGGTAACGGAGGGCTCTCGTAGAGGGAGAATTTACTGAGAGTCAGCCCTCCGCAAAACTACATCCTCGGTGAAGTTGACACCCTCGTGTCTGCTAGAGGGCTGACGGACCTCTGTCGTCAACTTCACCGAGAGCGGAAGTTAGGCGCTCGAGAGATTATGGTCACTTTACCGAGGGTCATCTCTCAGGCCCTCGGTAATTGACCATAGCTATACCGAGAGCCGCCTCTACCGAGCCATATGCCACGTCAGGGTCATCTCTCAGGCCCTCGGTAAATTGACCACAACTTCACCGAGAGCGGGGAGTTAGGCGCTCGATAGATTATGTGTTTGTCAAAAGTGTTGTATAAAGTTTATGTAACGTGACAACTTCGATAAATCATTTTCATGTTTAAATTATTTGACACCAAGTCTTTTGAGTTTTTTTTGACAACTTAGATAAATCACTTCCTCCATCCCAAACAGTAAGTCTTTTGAGTTTTTGACACCAAGTTTGACCATTTTGTCTTATTAAAAATTTTGCACAAAATATCACTTTTTTTGTCGTGGCTAGGTTTATTGATGAAAATTTTTCAAGAATACCTTAAATTTGACTATGTTTTCTCCGCTGAGGATCATGGCCCACATTGGGCGTATGACACTTCCTTGGGTCTATAATTAGTAATAGTAAGTTATGGCTTTGGAGAGAAACTATCAAGATAGATTCTCGAAGAAGTACAACTTACTCCCAATAATTTTAGTTGACGCGTCGCTTAACAACCTCATCACCGACTCCACGAGCAACACCACGATCCAAGCCAAATTGGATCTAGATGACGCCAATGTGCGATCTACATGGACAAATCCGTCGCCGACCGAGGAACCCCTTCGTCCGGCACTATGGAGACCATCAACACGGTGCCGAACGAACGGTTCATGCCACCATTGACACTGCAGTTGCCCTTGCTGTCGTGCTCGTATCTAATCGTCAATGAAGGCACCAAGTTGGAGGACGAGTCCTTCTACCAAAAGGAGCCTCTGAAGGATGCCCAACCCCTCAGCGCAACTACAGGCGCTCTACCAAATCAACATGTACTTGTCTACACCGCAGGGTCATCAAAACTGTCGTTCAAAAAGGAGGCGGCCATCGTTCCCGCATGCCCTGGAGGGACGCGCTCGATGAGGATCGTTGAGGACAGCAAGGTGCCGATGTTATTGCCAGGATGCCTGACATCGTCAACCACAGCGACAACGATGACTACCACGACCACACCGACAACATCGCCATTGTGAGCAGCAATGTTGACCCCTCCTCCCGTTCAGCACAACATAAGGGCGGACAAGCGGAAGGAGATAATGATCATAGCAACCATGACACCAAGCCACTTGCACGCAAGCTTCTCTATGACATCAACATCAACATCAACAATGACTACGCTAAGGAGAAGGTCGCTCGCAGCATTGGCCTTCAGGAGCAACACATCGACTCCACCTCTCTCATAGAAAACCGGAACAAGGTTTTGTGCCACGCCACGTCAGTCATACTACCACTATGCATCAACGACGACGCTTTCGTCGTCGACACTCACCCCGATGACATCGGCAACGACACCAAGATTACCCATGGAATGCCCGGGCTACCTAGCCTTGGCTGATTTGCCTAGGTTTTCGACGACATGGAGCTGCAGCATGAACGCAACTGGTCCCTACGTATGCTCCACACAACACCTCACCGCCAGACACCTAGGGGGGTGCTTGCTCTTCTAGTACCATCACCAATGGCGCTTTATGAGAGGACCATACGTCCATCACCACCACGCAACGCAACAAACCAGGCGCAAAGAGCCCTGCTGCACAGCGCCTTGTGTGTTAACATTTTCACAATCATTTTCAAAGAATTTTCACTTGCACTGCCACGCAACTTGATCCTAGAAACACTGCAATGTTAGATCGCTCAAGTGGTACTAGATGACGATATGAAAACAAGTTTTCCCCTCTTGATTGTACGGCCATCTATCCTAAACCTGGTCATAAACTTATCTACACTCCTATGACCGGTGAAAATGAAATGCCCTAGGTTATATCTTTGCCTTACGCATCTCCATTCCTCCAAGTGCCAATGCAATGCATGCATCAACACGATCAAGAATGAAATGATTCATTTCATATCATCACATGACCCTATTGGTACATTGATCATGACCACACTTGCTCTTCACCGTGTCGTCGGTCTGTCGGCACTAAGTCTTGCCCAAGCTTCACCACCTCACGGTCCATCACTTCAAAGCCTCGACTAGCCCTTTACGCTTGCAATCGATCCATTAAGCCAAGCCTTATCTTGATCTTCTCCACCCAAAATTTGATCGAGGTGGGGGTTACTAGGGTAGAGGAAGAGGTAGAACACAACAACAAGTCTCCGGACAACAACAACAATAGCAGTGGCAACCTCGTAACCAAGGACCAAAAGAAGATTAAGGATCAACCCAAAGAAGAAACCATGGCTTAGGATGTTGGCAATCGGGCAAATATGGAGAAAGGTAAATCTGAAACGTCTTAGGACAAGAATTTGCATGTTGAAACCAACTAACACAGAATGAAGTAAATCATCAAAGCAAACAGGATGTTGATTTTGTTTTAAGAATTAAATAGTACAACGTAGACACTCACAACACGCCCTCACACTCACCCCTATGAACACACGTACACAAACCCTTGAATTTTGGACATACAGAAAAACAGAATCTGATAGTTTTGCCATAAGCATTATGTGTATATTTAGATGACTAGAGAAATAAGAAAAGCATAAACAACTTACAATTTAAATGAAAGAGGGGTAGAGTTATCTCACAATATATAGTGGTTAGGTCTCAATCAAATTCCGATAACATTATTACAAGTACACAATTTTGAGTCTTTGGTGTGTCTAGCTCCACTGTTAAAATTGCGACAGACATCCAACGCTTGTATTCCTCCATTAGCCTTTTTATATGTACTCCCTCTGTATCACTATTAGAAGATGTTTAGGATAGTGACACGGTCTCCAAAGCACAACTTTGATTTCTCTTTTCTATAAAAATATTTATTGGAAAGTTATTTGTGTATATTTTTTGGATATGTGTTATGGACTATCCATTCTCACCTCTCACCCCCGCCGCCCCGGGTGACCGGCGGCGACGCCGCCTGTCGTGGTCGTTTACCACGGTCCGCGAATCGACCGGGCTAATGTGTGCAACGATGGCCTAGCTCGAGAGACAATGATACAAGGTTTATCTTTGTTCGGGGCAATCGAGCACCCTAGTCGGTGTGTGTGGCACTATCGGAGCTCAAATGCTCAATCGGGCGAATACCGGGGCGAGAGGGAGATGAGCTCCCAAATCTGCCGCGGTCGTGTCTTTGGATCGAATGAATCGTGTGTGTGTGTGTTGCGAGTGAGCAAGAGAGCTTGTCCTTCACCGATGGTCGAGCCCTCCCTTTTATAGTCACAAGGGGAGCTCACAAGCAACCAACCCATGAAGGACCTAGGAGTGGAAGAAATACAAGTTTGAGGGGTGGCATGTCGCACGCCTTGCTGTCCGGCGTCTTGGCGCAGCGGCCGCCGGCGGCACGCCCGCCGGTCATCATAGAGAGTCGGATACGGGCGGCCTGTATTCGATCTCTACGTTCGGCCCTCTCGGAGCTCCCGGTCGGATGGTGGTCGTCCCCGCCGTCGTAGGCGGCTCGCTGGAGGCGCGGCCCGTTTCGGACCTCGGTGGCGCCCTTAAATGCTCGCGTTTGGTGTCGCGGAAAACATGTGGTGCGAGAGCTCGGCAGGGGCTCGACCGCTGCCACCGAGGTCATTCTTGTCTCGAGCGCTTGTCCTTAGCGCGTGGCGCGGTATGGCATGATCTAACGGGCATACCGCACGTGCCGTAGGGGATCTTGCTTTCTTGACGCGGATCTTATCCAGCCATGGCGCCGGTGTAGTGTTGCGTCCGAGGGGCTCGGGCGGAGGGGATACCCGGAGCTCATCCGAGGCGGAAAAGAGCTCGTTGTCGAGGTGGAGTTCGGTGTGTTCTCGTACATTGATGGGAGCTCGTTCGAGGAGGAGAGTTGCCACCTAGGTGAGCTTGAGCTCGCGTCAAGGACCTCGCTCTTTGAGGGAGCTCGTCCGAGACGGAGGGATCTCTGTTGAACTCGGGCTCGGCCGAGAGGGGCTCTGCCCTGCTCTCCCGCTAATGAGTTCGGTCTTCCTTTGATGCGTCGTTAGGAGTAGGTTTGATTGGCTAGTTTCGTGCGGAATATCGTATCCCACACCGCCATCGCCAACAACCCCTCCCTCCCACCCGTGCCACGTCACCGCTGTTGGAGCAGGCTTATGGAAGTTGTGCATCCTACGAGGATGGTGGCGGCGGGGGCCATGTTTCCGTCCCTCCACCCTTCTCTCGTTCTTCCTCTCCTCCCGATGGTGGTTTTTTCAGGCGAAGGAGGTGACTGTTCCGATGGTCAGCGCTCGGATCCATGGCTCTAGCGGTCGGATCGCCGGCTATGGTGATCGTATCTGGCGATCCCACTAGTGTATGCTCGAGGGATGCAGAGATCGGGAGCATGGCAAAATATGGCAAAGGTGGGCGCGTCGGGGCTCTTGCCCATGCTTAGGACGGCGGCAGACTCACGCGTGCCGTGGGGCACGTGGCGGCTCAAGCGGCGAGTAGCGTCACACCCACTAGCGGCCGGGACTCGTCTCCTAGGGTTGTTAGAGCTTCTTCACGCTGGCCCCGGGCTTCTATACTCCCAATTTCTGCGAGGTGTGAGCGAGGCGGTGGGGCTGATGTTGTTCGGCTGGACGAGCCTGTAGGCGTCGAGGCGGGGCCCAGTGTTGAAGCGCTCGGATACAAATCGGCGGCGGTGTGGTGGGTGCGGCGCGGCGCGGAACCGTCTGAGGATTATGCAGTGGTGGCTATTGTGGATGCATCAACACTAGCTTGATGGCGTTGTCTATGCAGTTCCACACATGGTTTTGCACTTTGGTAGCTTTGTTTGGGCATAATGGTTTCTAAGTAAACACTGATGCGAAGGAATGCTACTGCATAAGATCAAGTTTTGATGCCTGAAATCAAGAGTTCCGCACTAGATCGGAATGCTTCATGATTGGAGCAGGAGCGAACAAGAGGATTGAAGCTTAGTCTTCTAGTTTTCTTGCTTTGTTTCTAGCTTTTTTCCTGTTTTTGTGTAATCCCTCGTCCGAAAGTTTAGAATCTAAGAACTCTTGTAACTCCTTGGCTATATATATATCCACGTGTGGTTATATATATATATAGGCTGGATTGAAATATCCTTCATCTAAAAAATATCAATATTTTTATGAAAATATTTTTCAAGACAAATCTATTGATATGGTTTTCACATTTCCAAACTCAATGATGGTTTTTAAATTTCCAAACTCAACGACTTAAAAGTTATTCATGATTTATGTTCCTAATATTTGACTCAATTTTTTTCCAAAGCGTCCTTTAATAGTGATAGGGAGGAAATATATATTAAGCGAAAAGTAGAGTTTTTAGTATACCATGGAACCAATAATCCGAAGATTATGAAAACCTGTACCTGAGCATAAATGGGAAAATGTAAATAATAGTTTCTTCATCCCTAATTATAAGTTACTTTAAGAATTTTGGAGGCTCAAATCATCTCAAGTTGACCAAATTATAAGAACATAAATAATATATACTTCCACCACCGAATGGGCACGCACCTACTTCACACCAGCAACAAAGGAGGATAAACAAGTATCGGCGGATCATGTTGTCCTGACTCCTGACGGCGCGGAGTTGCAAAGGCCAGGACGTAACTTCAGTTCAGGCCCATGAGACCTTCCCAACGAGACAGCTGCCCTAACATCCACGTCGACCTGACATCGCCACGTCATTTAGGGAGCAGTGGCCCCTCGTATGGTGAGAAACACCCCGTAGAAGCGTTGATGGCATGAGGAACGAAGTAGCAGATGAGTAATAACGCACTATGGTATGTGGTGGAGTGGTAGGCTGACATTATCGTATGCTAGGGATCACATTTTACCTTATATAGGGGCTCAGCGCCCCCCCCCCGGGGCCCACCGTGAAATTGTGACCGGCATATCTACAAAAATTCGATTTTTGACTATTCTTTTCAAAGGAGAATGTTTCGGTTACTAACATTGGAGAGGAAATCTGGTTGAAATGTGCTCGGCCGGAGTAGCTCAAATCAACTCTAAAAAAATTTGACTTTTGACTATTATTTTGAAAAGGAAGATGTTTTTGTGGAACAAGTAATCAATGTGCTCATCGACGGCAAGACAGTTGATATATGTTCGCTCCGCCTTTCGAACGTGCTAATGACTCATGAGGACAGAGTGAGTGTGCATCTATATACGTGTAACGGTGTTTTTGCTGAAGAATACTCCCTTGGTACAACTTTACATTTCATATTAGTTTTGACCCCAAATCAAATATTTCTAACTTTGACCATCGACTTCAAAAAAAAAAAACTGTGTCATATTTTGACTAATAAAAGCTATATAAGATGCATTTGATTTTTAACCTATATAAAATTTGTTACCAATGGCTAAATTTATTGTCGTTTGAGAGAATTTTTTGGGGAAAAAATTATGTCTTATATATAATTTAACTAATCATTGATCGATGAAGATCATTGTCATCCGAGAAGGGCAGGTGCAATTCTCCATGGAGGGTACATGCATCAGCTAAATATGTAAAGCAGGTGCGGAGCTTCTAGCATGGCCCTGAGCCCATCAACACAAGCCCATGAGTAGCTTGAAATTGGTTAACTCTGTCTTTTCCTATATACTCCATCGACTTTTGTTGTCCGCCACCGTGCTGAATTTTGTGCTAAGCTCTGCCACTGCAGCCAATTCATCCAAGCTTCGTTGCCAAGAAAAAAAAAAAAAAAAAACGCACACACACACACCCCTTACGGGACCATGCATGCGATCCATGGAAAGCAACTGAAGCATCCGGTGTACGAGCATCTAGCAAGGTACCGGGGGCGCATGCATGAAACCAATCGCGTGGCTCTAACTGCCGAAGATTTGACGTGTTCGATCTATGCCCTTCGCCGATCGAGCCGGGAACCCCAAACACAGACAGTCAGGTCGCCTCCTTCCCCGAAACTCCACTGCCCGGGCCGCCTATATAAACCACCGATCCAGCACCACTACAGCCGTACCAGAAGCTCACCTCGCCTCAGCAGTGCACCACCCACGGCTGCACGTACGCTGAGCAGCGAGCGAGCCACAAGCAGCAAGCAATGGACCAGCTGCCCAAGCGACCGGCCAACTACGTGCCGCTGAGCCCCGTGGGGTTCCTGCCACGCGCCAATGCCGTCTATGGCGACCGTACGTCCGTCATCTACCGTCGCGTCCGCTTCACCTGGCGCCAGACGTACCAGCGCTGCCGCCGCCTTGCGTCCGCGCTGCTGTCCCTCGGCGTCTGCAGGGGCGACGTCGTCTCCGTGCTCGCGCCCAACGTTCCGGCCATATACGAGATGCACTTCGCGGTCCCCATGGCCGGCGCCGTGCTAAACACCGTCAACACGCGCCTCGACGCCGGCGCCGTCGCCACCATCCTGCGCCACTCCGGTGCTAAGCTCTTGTTCGTCGACTACGAATACGTGCGCCTCGCCAGCGACGCGCTGCGCCTCCTCGCCGCCGACGCCGGCACCACTGTCCCGCTCGTCGCCGTCATCGACGACATTGACACGCCCACGGGGGCCCGCCTCGGGGAGCTCGAGTACGAGGCGCTGGTCGCGCACGGCGACCCCGACGCGGAGCTCCCGCCGCTCCAAGACGAGTGGGACGCCATCACGCTCAACTACACCTCCGGCACCACGTCCGCGCCCAAGGGCGTCGTCTACAGCCACCGCGGGACGTACCTCAACACCACCAGCCAGCTGCTGCAGTCCGGGATGCCCACCGAGCCCGTCTACCTCTGGACGCTCCCCATGTTCCACTGCAATGGCTGGACCTTCACCTGGGGCGTGGCGGCCCGCGGCGGCGTCAACGTCTGCATCCGCGACGCCCGCCCCGCCGACATCTACCGCGCCATCGCGCGCCACCGCGTCACCCACATGTGCTGTGCGCCCGTCGTCTTCAGCATCCTCCTCGAGGGCCAGGGCGACGGCACCAGCACGAAGCTCGAGCACCCCGTCCACGTCATCACCGGCGGCGCGCCGCCGCCGGCCACGCTGCTCGAGCGCGTCGAGCGGATCGGCTTCAAGGTCACGCACTCCTACGGCCTCACCGAGGCGACGGGGCCCGTGCTCGCGTGCGAGTGGCGGGACCAGTGGGATCGCCTCCCGCTCCAGGAGCGCGCGCGCCTCAAGTCACGCCAGGGGGTCAGCGTCCTGTCCATCGCCGACGCCGACGTCAAGAACGTCGACACCATGGTCAGCGTGCCGCGCGACGGCAAGACCGTCGGGGAGATCGTCCTCCGGGGCAGCAGCATCATGAAGGGATACCTCAATAACCCGGAGGCGAACGAGAACGCCTTCAAGGGCGGCTGGTTCCTCACCGGCGACGTCGGCGTCGTGCACGAGGACGGATACATCGAGATCAAAGACCGGTCCAAGGACGTGATCATCAGCGGCGGGGAGAACATCTCCAGCAAGGAGCTGGAGGATGTGCTCCTCCGCCACCCGGCCGTGGCCGATGCGGCAGTGGTGGCCATGCCGCACCCTCGCTGGGGCGAGACGCCATGCGCTTTTGTCGTGCCCAAGCCGAACAACGCCGCACAACTCAGCGAGGACGACGTGCTCGCGTTCTGCAGGAAGCGCATGGCGCGTTTCATGGTTCCCAAGAAGGTGGAGACCGTCGCGGCGTTACCTAGGAACGCGCTCGGAAAGGTTGAGAAGGTCAAGCTCCGGGAGGCGGCACGTAAGTTGGCGCCCACCATAGTACCGGCGCACAAGCAGAAGGGGGAGACGACGACGGCATCAAGGCTATAGGTAGCACAACACATACAGAGCATAGCTGGTGCTACTACCCCCAAAGATGTTTGTGCTACTACAAAGTACACTTTTTTTTTGCCAAAGTATTTTGGAGCTCCAAGAACAAGAATATGGTGTATTGTGCAGTGATAGTGTATGTAGGTATGGATGAGAGGATCATCGATCACTCGCACGCATTTGTTTTACTTCCTCTTTGTACTTAATTTGGTAGTTAAATATGTGCACACTGTAAAACACGTGAAGGAAATAAAAATTTTGTTCGTGCTGAAAAACGATTTTGTGATGCTAGTTTCTGATTTGCACTTCTTCTTCATCCTCTTTTTTTTGCATGTCGTTGACCCGGCGTTAGTAATTGAAATTAGACTGATCACTCTATAAATTCCAGCGGCAATGATATGAGGTAGGGTGACTAGTAGTAGTCTTCGATTTACTCTCTCTTTCGTCTTCTTTATTTAGAATTACACACAACAACACCTACGCACACTCATCATTATGAATACACGTACATCAACTCTACCCAAGCCAGGCTATAAGCACATCTGAAGGACTACTCTCTCTCAGTGAATAAACTGTTTTCTAGAACATTTTTTTTTAACTTAGACCAATTTTGTGCAAAAGAGAGCATCTATGACACAAAAAAGTATGGTATAAAACTTTCTGGACCAAATTTTCGAGGTGATTGAAGTCCATTTTTTCAAGATAATTGAGGTACACTTTTTAATTGGAGTTGCATAGTTTTTCTACTATATATTCCACGGTATACACGCTAAGGATATTTATAGCTTAAAGTCCAAAGGGAAAAGGGGTATCTTGTATCCCAGTCGCTTGTTATGTTCACTGGCAAAAATGTCCATGCCTTACAAAGGAGCGAAAATAAAAATTTTAAATCCATTATTATATGTACTAGCAAAAATGTTCGCGTTGCTACTACGGATGATGGACAAAAATATATCACTACCATCAAATAACTTTAAGGACTACAAGATTTAGTCTTGTTTATGAAGTTTGTCGTGATATCTTGTATGACGTTGTTCGGATCTCAACGGCGCTTCTTCGTTCGAAGTCTCAATCCCATTGTCCTTGACCTCGATGGATCGGCGATGTTGGTTCTGTGACTCGCGACGGAAAGCAACCCCGATGGCACAATGGCATTGCTTCACTCTGGAGTCACAATCCCCTCGCTATACACCTTGACGGATCAGGATGCTCATGCCAAATAGCGAATCAGGACCCGAAGACGCGTCGAGCCTCCAATCGTAAAGTCGGTAGGGCGGTATGTTCGAGTGGCATCGTGTTGTCCATATCATATCGTTTCCTCCGGTCGAGATTATTAGATTAAGCAAACCGGCGGAGAAAACATATATTCGTAGTACGTCTTTGGACTTGCATGCCGTATGGGCCGCCTTTCTTGGGCCTCCCGTATCCCGTGATGGCATAAGCCAACACGTAATTTTTTTCCTTTTCCTTTTATTCTGTATATATACACGTACTAACGCTGACTTCTTCGTATTTGCACCGGACTTGTATTTGCACCGGACTCACGGACAGGCAGAAAAAAAAGATGACATAATTTTTTCGCTTTATTATTAGGTATGAAAATCAAGAGACCCTGTCCCGTTATCATTTTTCTTAGACGTGATGAGAATGCCAAGAACCTATATGTAACCTGTTGCAAGAGTTTGGTCTGGTGCCTAATGGATTCCTTGCTTGCGTTGAAATTCGCCAATCGCGTCATCAGTTGCATCATCGTCCAAACCAACGAGCCCTGCTGCACCCGTGCGGTTACGTGGTCAACTGATCGAACCCAGGATGTGGCCCTCTGCCAGCGCCCACGCGGGGCGAACCGAGCACCCCAACAGCTCCCTCGCTGGCCTGTTTCCACGGACCAATCGGAATTGCATGTTGGGCTGCGTTTCCTGGGCCTTCCGTAGCCAGCACGTATTTTTTCTCTTTTCCTTTCAATTCTAGGCTGGCTTGTTCGTATTTGCACCAGACTCCTATTTGCACCGGACACGGGGAGGGGGAGGCTGGACGATAGGGGAAGGTTGGACGATGGAAAGCCGGAAATTTTCTCTCTTTATTATTAGGTATAGATAAATTACTTTAGACCAACTTGAATCGCTTTAGTCACCTAGCACGTGAAAAGCTTAGCATCATCCGGCCTGATCACATCACCGCTCTTTGGAAAAAGTCGGATTCTCTCCCCAACTATCACGAAAGTTCACTTTTCCTCCTCAACTCCAAATCCGGACAAATCACCTCCCTCAACTTTTCAAACCATGCAAATTACCTCCCTCGGCGGTTTTGAAGGCGGATTTGCTACAGTAACCGCGGTTTTGCTACAGTGTCAGCGGGTTGCTACAGTGACAGTGACTTTGTCTTTTCTTTTTTCAAAAAAAATCCGGTTGAATTTTTGAAAAATCATAGTAAATCATAGAAAAATCATAAAATAAAAAATCTAATTTTGTTGGACTCCACATGATTAGATCTACGTCCGTGAATATATAATATGATATGCTTTAGTATAAAGTTTTTTGCTACGAAGGTTTTGTCTTTTTCTTTTTTATTTATTTGGCTGAATCTTTGAAAAATAATAGTAAATCATAGAAAAATCATAAAATAGAAAATCCAATTTTGTTAGACTCCACATGAGTAGATCTACACATTGAATATATAATATGGTATGTTTTAGTCCAACAAAATAATTATGAAGTTACAACTACGAATTATTTCAATTAATTACAAAAAGCATAGATCTAAAGCTACAATTAAAATTTTGTACTAAAGCATACCATATTATATATTCACTGTGTAGACATGCAGCATGTGGAGTCTAACAAAATTAGATTTTCTAATTCAGCCAAATAAATATAAAAGAAAAAGACAAAACCTTCGTAGCAAAAACTTTGTACTAAAGCATATCATATTATATATTCAATGTGTAGGTCTAATCATGTGGAGTCCAATAAAATTGGATTTTTTATTTTATGATTTTTTCGTGATTTACTATGATTTTTTAAAGATTGGAATTTTTATAAAAAAGAAAAGGAAAAGTCATGGTTTCGTAGCAACCCTCTGATCTTTGTAGCAAAACCGCGGTTTGTAGCAAATCCGACTTCAAAACCGCTTGGGGAGGTAATCTTGTGGTTTGAAAAGTTGAGGGAGGTGATTTGTTCATTTTAAAAGTTGAGGGAGGAAAAGTAAACTTTCGTGATAGTTGGGGGAGTGAATCCGGACTTTTTCCCGCTCTTTCATGTTCCTCTCTCAATTCTTCGCTCAGTCCAAAACGAAAGCCTTTTCAGACCACGATTTATTTTGGCCCAGCTGAAGAAAAGTAGAACAATTTAAACTGTAACCTGGGCTTGGGCTGAGAAAGTCCCTTTGGGCCTTCTAAAGCCGCAAGCCAGCTGGGCCACAAGCTCTCCGAGAACAAAAAAAAAAAGTTCCAAATCGTGTGGTGTGTGTTGGATTTGATTTGGGGAAGGAGAACTGCGTTTTACTATGTTTTTGGATCCTCTCTTAATCTGCCCTAGTCTTTCCTCCCTTCCAAATTATTACACCTAGGGACGATTTGGATTATTTTACTTTCAAAGAATTGAAATCTACTTTATAAACTAGTACGTTGCTTAATTTGAGTTTGATATTCCACAACTTTCGAAAATTTGGATATATAAACCTATATCTTACAATTTGTGGAGCAGGGGATAGAAATTGATCCATGCCACGTTTTACTCTGCAACTTACAGCACGCTCTTCGACTCGCTCTCATATACAGAAGTGCAGCACATAATTTTCATATAAACAGTAACAGTATCCAAGTATATGGTGCCATATTAACTAAATTGATCTATATCTAAATTTTAATTACTACAGTAAATTTTAGTTCTAAAGATCCAAACATTACTTACGTTTATCGAGTGGAAAAGGAAGATTCCCAACGAAATATGCTTTCCCGAACAAAGGAGACTCAAAGAAATCCAAAACATCTTGTCTAAAAAAGGATCAAAACAGACAGCGTCCACTACTAGTGACAACAAAACACAGTTACCACTTAAATCTTGCTTGATTCGCGGGGCTGGGCGTGGCTGATGTTGTGGCCTCCGTCCGCGGGTTTGGGGAGCCCGGCCTGGAGGCGGCTGCTTCCGGTGTTAGTAATTGAATTAGACTGATCACTCTATAAATTCCAGCAGCAATGATATGAGGTAGGGTGACTAGTAGTAGTCTTCTATTTACTCTTTCTCTTTTGTCTTCTTTATTGAGAATTACACACACAACACCTACACACTATCATTATGAATACACGTATGTAAACTCTACCCCTACGAAGCTATGAGCACATCTAAAGGACTACTCTCTCTCTCAGTGAATAAACCGATTTCTAGAATATATAATTTTTTAACTTAGACCAATTTTATGCAAAAGAGCACTAACATCTATGACACAAGAGTCGTAAGCATCCAGCGATGGATGTGGAGGCTGGAGTGATCACTCCTTTATCTAAAAAAAAAAAAAAAAAAATCTATGGCACAAAAAAGTATGGTATACAAACTTCCTGAACCAAATTTTCGAGATGATTGAAGTACATTTTCTTCAAGATAATTGAGGTACAATTTGTAATTGGAGATGCATAGTTTCAATTTTTTCGAGATAATGGAAGTAAAAAATTTTAATTGATTTCGTATGTCCATCTAATATATGGTTTCTACTGTATGTTCCACGGTATACACGCTAAGGATATTTATAGCTGAAAGTCCAAAGGAATAAGGGGTATCTTGTATCCCAGTCGCTTGTTATATAAGTTCACTTCATTTTTAAAATCCATTATTATACGCATAAATTACTTTACTCTAACTTCAATCATTTTATTAGCATCGATCACATCACCGCTTCCTCTCTCAATTCTTTGCTCAGTCCTAAACCAAAGTTTTTTCAGCCCACGACTTATTTTGGCCCAGCTGAATAAAAATAGAACAATTTAAACTGTAACCAGGGCTTGGGCTGAGACAGCAGGCCAGCAGGCCCACAAGCTCTCCGAGAACCAAAAACGTTGAGCTAGCTCATTTGTTTCTTCTCCCCGCCCCACACCAGCAGCCACACTCCTCATTGCTTTCTTCTTTCCTCCCCATATTGCAGTGCCGCCCCGTCATATAATCCTCTGGCCTTCTTCCATCTCCACACGGGCTTCCAGGCTGCGGGTGCGAGCTGCGAGCCTGCCGGACGCGGCAGTGAACCGCCAACGTGCCAGCAGCCGTCGGCCACAGAGTTGGGTACGCCGGCCTCAGCAGCGGGGACTCGTCCATAGGCGAGCGCGGCGGCCGCGAGGACGCCGTCTCAAGATCATACTGGCCGGCATCGATTTTGTGCTCGATTGTTTTTATTTGTATATATGGTTGTTGTCCCTTTATTTAGCTCTGCAACATACTTCATCCATAACTTTAGCATTTCTAAATACATTATTTTTGTTATACACCTAGTTAAACACCGTGTCTAAATACATAGCAAAAGAAATATATCCAAAAACGATCTGCAAATTGGAACAGAGGACGTACTATTCAATTTTCGCCAATTGATCACATACTTTATTAGTGTGCTCGTTGATGAATGTTGGCTTGTTGTCTGGCACACAATAGTTTGATTATAGCTGTGGTAGCCACTGTTTCGTTTGGTGTGGGAAGATAAACTGAATTTCTGTCACGTGCACGTTCAGAAAGTCAAGTGCTAATTATTCTCTGGTCATCAACGAAATTCAGTTAATATTAATTATTGATTTCTTATACCGTGAAATATTTGGGTAAAATATTTGGACAGCGTAGGCGTGCGACGTGCCGGTCCTGCTGCCAAAAGTTCAATCACCTCGCCAGTGAGTGCAAGCGGCTACGCCGTTCTGTGACGTCTGTGGCAAACGTCTATCTGAGTCCGTCAGTTCATTTCAGCAACTCTCTAGCCTCCCGACACGCGGTTCACGATCCTCCACCCTCGGAGGTGGTCGTGTTGCATGCCTCGGGGGGCGATGATTCAACCCAACAACGTCGACGCAGGCGGCAGCGAAGACGGCTTGCAGCGTCGCAAGGTGCAGGTGTTGACACACCGAGGGACCACGACGGCTACGTCACGACCTCTGCTTCTGAGGTTGCTCGCTGTTGTGTGCAGCGCGAGGCCTCCGGCATGGGTGGATCCTATGCTGGAGGAACTCACTGCCTTGTTCGTTGTGAGGCCCTCGCTTGGAGCTCCACCTACTGAGTCGACTACGGTGGGCGAGCCCTCCGAGCTGCCGCCTTCAGTGTGCCGATGTTTGGTATGCTAAGGATCCGATGGTGGTTGAGGTCGTCGCCTCGCTACCTGTCGGTGTTCTGAAAACCGGGGGGTCCCAAGAACTCGACAAGTGAATTTTGGCTGCACGTCTCTGGTTCTAGGTGGCTGTGCAAGAAGAACCCCAGTCACAAAAGTTCGGTACATAGGTGCGAGGCGTGGTACATGGGACATGGAGCGTTAATTTAAAGTTCGGTTCATAGGGGGTATCTTCTTTGGAATGATGGTTCGAAAACTTTGGAACGTGAACCAACTATTTTTGGTACGATAGTTTGGTACAATCCTCGTTCTTAAGTGAACTATACGGTTATTATAATAATCATGTAATTCGTTGTGTACATATGTTGTCTGAATATAAAATTAACTCAAGAATCAATTGATGTGGTCAAACTCCTAAAATCTCAAATATGACCCACTTAACTTAAGACCCATTTGTCCCATAATACTTTGATCTTCCATTTACCATCCATAATACACATGTCCCATATTAACTGGCCTAGGCAGTAACTACGACAACAGAAGGCAAGCCTGAAACGCCACCACGCCGCCGCCGCTCACCTACGTACCCAATCGTCGTCCCTTGATCTGCAGGAACACGTCCCAGGCATCGTTCCATCTCATGTACCACGTCGTTCCCGTTCCCGATCCGGAACGAAAGTTCCCGGTACGCGGATCACGGCTGTGTACCGCGTTCCCTGTGACTGGGAGAAGAACAAAAGGGAAACAAAACAAAAGGGGACACGGGGGTTTATCCTGGTTTAGGCACGGATGCCCTACGTCGAGCAGCGTCGATCTCCTCATGTTATCCTGCACCAAGTGCTCGTAGTAGGGGTTTACAAGCATATGCGAGAGAGGAGGCATGCTCCAAGTCTCTGTGTGTGCTGGAGTGGAGGAAGAACGGTGGTCGGAACTCGGAAGCCTTCGTCCTGAGGAAGGGGAAAGGCCCCAGAAGTCCCCGAAGGAGCCCCTCCCATCCCCACCTCGCCTTGTATGTGTGTGTGTGTGTGTGTGTGTGTGTGTGTGTGTGTGTGTGTGTGTGTGTGTGTGTGTGTGGAGAAGTCCAAAAGAAGGGAAAAAAATCCTCTCTGTATCCTAGAGTCGGGCTCTCCCTTTTATAGCTTCGTCCTGAGGAAGGGGAAAGGCCCCAGAAGTCCCCGAAGGAGCCCCTCCCATCCCCCTTCTCGTGTGTGTGTGTGTGTGTGTGTGTGTGTGTGTGTGTGTGTGTGTGAGAAGTCCAAAAAGAAGGGAAAAAATCCTCTCTGTATCCTAGAGTCGGGCTCTCCCTTTTATAGCCAAAGGGAGAGGGCCCGTATATAGTGGTGTTGACTTCAATTCTAGGGTGTGCTAAGGCTCGCCAACCTGCCATTGGCCTACAAGTCCTGACGGGGATGTCATGATGGCTTCTTGTCCCAGAGTGGTTGTCTTGGCGGGCTTGGCGTGATCCCGAGGCTTGCATTCCATTTCCTAATGGGCCGCCGAGGTTGTTTCTGCCTCCTAAGACCTGCAACAGTGCGGTGAACAGGGCCGGAAGTTATCCCCCGCGGTCCTTGTTCGAGGCCCGCGACGGGACGCGTCGTGGTGCGGCAGATCTGCCACTGCTTTCTGGCGGCGATCTTGGCGTGGTCTTGACAGGGCTCATACGTGGCAGCCTGCGATCTTGGCGGTGTGCGGATCGAGTTGAGGTGACCAGAGGGGTGACAGGCCCGGCGGCGGATTAGCGGGCCTACCAATGCGCTAGGCCGCTTTGATCTCGACTCACCCCGCCTTGCTCTTGAAGCCTACGTCCGGCGCACGAGATCCATGTTCCCTTTCCTTCGAGGCGAAGGAAGGGAAAGGAGGCTTCGGTGGCCTACGTGTCCGGGTCGCGTTTTTGCCAAGCTCGGGCGAGTCGGAGCGTCCCTCAGCTTTGGCCAGGGCTGTTTTGTGGGCGCCCTCGTGCGGGGCCACGGCGTGGCCCGTGTGGCGAACCAGCTCCCGTGTCCCGGCTGACGTGGCCCTTTCTTGAGAGGGGTCCATTTTGGTGGCCCCCAACACTACCCGAATCCTCCAACCTATTGCATCTCGGACTTCTCCCGTGCTTGCTTCCCCTGTGTTAGAATCGGTGGCGGCGGGATGCCATTTACCGCCGGTGATGGTGTTTCGTTGCTATGGTCTGGGAGAGGTTAGAACCAGCGATTTTCCCTCCACTGCGGACACCAATCCTTGAGAGGCCACAGTTGCGCAGCTCTAGGATACCGCCTCCAACGCTGCGGCGCCATGGCCGCACTGCTGCCAAGCCGCGGGTGGAGAACGCCACCAGATAGGCTCACAAAGTGTTGTTGAAGAAGCTAGGCATCATGGTCGCGAAGGATGCTGTTGACTCGGAGGTCGCAAGCCAATTCAAGGCCGCCTTCCATGACACGTCGTGTTGGTCAGATCAGAAGAAGAAGCGTGTTCAGACTTTGTTGGGTGGACATTTTGACTTCTCTGCCATGGATTCAGTCCTCACAGGGCTAGAGGACGAGATGTAGGTTTAGGTGTGCCTGTCTTTTGGTCGCTATTGTTTCTTTGTAATCACAACCGCGTGCGAGCTGTTGTTGGGTAGGCTTCGGTAACCGCGGGTTGCCGACCCATGTTCCTGTATTAAAAACGTCTTTCTGCTTAATGAAAAACGTGCGACGTGATCTTAAAAAAAAATAATCGACCTCATATGAGCTTCTGTAGGGTCATTTCTTACTGCAGGTGTAGAACAAGCCTATGGTGAAAATGAACTGCTTACAATAGTAATTTCCATCGATCAATGATCCAAAAGTTGTCCAGCATCCGAGGCCAAATTTTGTCGACATGATTATCACCATTTTGTTTCTTAAAATGGGTGAATTCCTCAGTGACAGAATTAGAATTAATCTGGTAGAATAACACAAGGGTCAGGGAATTGATCTAATTCACCTGATATTACTTTGTGTTTTAGTTTTTCTTAATGAGTCGCTGTTCAACCAGCGTTTTGGAATGCAGCGCATCAAGTTTGAAAAACTGGAGCCTCATTTGCGCCAAAAAAGAATGCATAAACAAAGTGAACCACTAAATTTATTTTGTCAATTTTCTTCTCTTCATCGATGTTTTCTTGTCCGAATGTGGTGAACAACTGTTTCAGTTTCTTTCTTTTTTCCGAAATCACGGCTGTGTGTATTTTGATTTAAGGGAAAAAGGAGTTTTATACATTACTTAGCGCGTTCCCTGGCGAGATGCCACGGCACACGGTAAGCGCACACTAAACAATAATCACCGACTTGAACGGTGGTGCTTTGAGTGGTGTAACTAAGTGAGGCTACTGTTTTGCGACTAGAAAGTGCACGCCACTACTGGATTAGCGCGAAGAACGGCGACAGGCCGCTGTAACCCGCGGTGAGCCACTCATCGCCCTCGCTCCTGATGTCGAGCATGACCTCGGGAGATGAGGAGGCAGACACCGCCGTCGAAAGTCCTGCGGGTTTCGCTCCTTCTAGATGACCCAAGAGACTAGGGCACCAGGGGAGTCAAACCCAGCATGGTAGGGTCGCGGAACATGGCGTCTCGAGCAGCCACCAGTCGGAGACGGTCGCGGACCCGTCGGGGTGAAGTGCTGGAAGCTGACCACCGCTAAAGTGCGGTGCCAAACCTCCTCGTGAAAATGCACGCGCCGAGAAGGTGGTCTTGTGTCTCAATTCCCTAGTCGCGAGCACACAGGTCACGTCCGGCTGCAGCCCATGCCGCATTCTCCGGTCCGCGGTCCCAGCCCTCGTGCAGGGCTAGCCGGAAGAAAAACTTCACCTTGGGGGAGCGATCTTTTGCCCGCCTTCGCTGGCGCCCGCCAAGGTTGTCGCACCGAGGAAGAAGCTGGCGTGGCGGAGGAGCTGGAGTGCGGCCTCCGCCATCCATCGCCGGATGAACTTATCCTAGACTCCCTCCACAAGCTCGACGTTCAGCAGCATGTCCCAAAGGGCGGCGTACTCGACGAGTACAATCGCCGTACGCGGTCCCGTGATGTCCCTGACCGCGCCTGCCCGCCATGGTGTCCTTAACCGAATGCTTCCTGCGCCTGTTCCCCACCGCGCGGAAGAGATGGGGCGCGAAGGTGCAGATCGTGCCCATAGGTAGCCAGCTATCCGTCCAGAACCTCGCATTGCAGCCGTCACCAACCTAGACACGGACGGAGGCGCGGAACATGGCGTCCACCTGGCGCTCCGGCTCTGATGGCAGCGCGGCGCAAGGCGCGTCGTGGCAAGTCCGCCGCATCCACTCCCACCGTAGGCGAAGTGCGAAGCCGAGCACCCTGAGGTCCGGCAGACCAAGGCCACCGAAAGGTTTTGGCAGGTCAAGTCAAGTGATGTAAGTAAATAGAAATTCTTCTCTTTTTTGTATTAGACACTGTTATTTTTTTTGTGCTAGAGAGATTCAGTTTACAGCTAGATTAATTAGCTGTTAGGTAGAGCAATGTATTGTGCATTACTGAATTTCATAATGTTCTATGAAGGAAGGGTTACCAATTTCTTTTTTTAGGTAAACATCAAAGCAACAGAGAAATCTAAATTCAGGATCTCAGTTCAAGCAACCACATCGGCACCAGCATTGCATCAGGTGAACAAGTACCTAATCAGCTAGCCTGTAACTTCTTTGTTCATTTGCAGCAGATAGACCAGTATTGGTTCTCCCTTGGTGTCAATTCATCACCTAGATAAAGGCGTGAGTTCTTGGAGTCGCTCCCAAAAAACATTTATCTAACCAGCATTCGTTTCCTCTGCTTGGTTTGAACAGCAAGCAGGGATCTCGTAGTTTGTTTGTAAATATAAGCACAATGAATTCGTGTTAAGCCTGAACCTTGGTTAGGATTTGTACTAAGCTGAACATCTGTTGTCTTTATATATATTATTGTATTGATGCTAATTCAATCGTCTCGCTTCTAATTGTAGTGTCGATCTTCTCAGCTGTGTGTGCGACGACATCACGGAGTCCTGGACTCCTGAGTCCAAGGTTCGCTTCCTATCAGAAACTCTTCAACTCTGTTTTCATTGAGTCAAGAAATTTTAGGGAAATTTATTTTGAGGACATGCTATTTGATTCAATCATGACGTAGACACGTTTTCATTTGCTTTGTACCCTGCTTGTTCCTTCTGTATTGTATTATGTGAAAGCCAAAAAAAGCTTCCTGCAGGGATACTCTATGCATATATCTCCACTGCCGTCCTGGAGAACGCACCTTGGGCTCTCTCTCTCCACTCTGGCGTCTTGGAGAACGCACGCGAAGACGCTGTGAATAACGGAAACGGGCCGGTAGCATAGTGCTCCAATACAGCGAAAATCGATACCGGAGGAAGGGATCCAGTACCGGTGCAATCAGTCTATGACATGTGTACAGTTTTCTGATTTAGCCACACCCAATATTACTTCCGGTGACTAAGTCCGAGGGAGAATTATCTTCACGTGCTTACAATGAATTGCGCTTGCAACCCCCTCAAAATGCCGCCTCTTTAATGAGAAAGAAAATGGCTGCTGGCACGGAGTCCAGGTTCCTCAACTCGCTTGAGAGGGATCGCTGTGCAAGAGATTGAAGGTTGACTGTTGTTCAAAGGGTTAAAAATAACAAATACACAAACCAAGTAAAAATTCTCTATAGTTTCTCTGCTTACACCAATATGCAACATTACGATGTCCATACCTTATCTGTCACGCGACGTGGACTCCCTTTGTCAGTTTTCTATATGCGTTGCATAACCGTAGCAACGCACCGACACTCAACTAGTAACTCAATATAGTCCACTACTCCTCTAGGGATGATATTAGAAGTCGTTTAGGACAGTGACACGGTCTCCCAAAACACAACTTTGACCTCTTATTATTACAAAAATATTTATGGAGATGTGATATATGTATACTTTTATCAAAGTATTTTTAAGACAAATCTACTCATATAACTTTTACATTTACAAACTCAACAATTTAAAAGTTATTGATGATTTATATTCTCGATGTTTGACCCAAACCTTATCCAAAAACGACTTCTAATACCATCCCGAAGGGAGTAAGTCCAAACTGAAAACGGCCTAGAAAAATTAACGTGTAAGCCCAAACGAAGTGCGGCGGACGTGTAAGCCCAAACGAAGTGCGGCGGGCGCCCAAGATTTACTTCTGGTCGGCACGCGATGAGCCTGAGCTTCGGCGACTGAAGCCTGACCTTCATCCGCCCGGCCCCGGCTCGTCTCCCTTCTCTTGAGTCCCACTCACACCACTGTCGCTCGCCTTCGGCCATGTGGTTGGCAGCCCTGCATGCGTCAGCACCCAGCACTATTAAACTTGCATCATTGCAACAGGAAAAACAAAAGATTATTAAACATTTTTATAGAAAATGACGATAGGAATGATACCCCTCCGTTTAAAAATTATAAGATATTTTAGCTTTTTTATATACAATAGATTTTACTATATCTTCAGATATACACTATATATACTATGTCTAAATACATAATAAAAACAATTAATTTTAAAAAAACTAAAATGTCTTATAATTTTAAACGGTGGGAGTGCATCACTATTATGTTTTACCCTTTATATAATTTTAAAGCTATAGTTTATTTTATGATCACCATAACATTCATAATATAAATTAGTGTTAGCAATATGATTGTTATTAAACTTACATCAAATTAAAACACAGCGATCTTGATATTTTTTCCGTTGCAAAGCACAAAAATACTTACATGTAAATATATCATAGCAATATTTTTCATACTATCTTATAATGCAAATTAATACCGAGTTCCATGACTTCTTTGAGAACCCATAAAAATATATAATTCCAAGATTTAATGACAGTTGGCAACAAATTAGTTGTCGACGTGTCAATGATTGGTTTATCCACTAAAGATTATTACAAAAAAATTCTCTCTCGATTTTCCATATGACAGCCCTCATTGGAAATTGCAGAGGCACATTTATTTAGACTATTCGATTTGATAACAAATTGCTCAAAATTCTATTTCACACCTTGATTACTTAATCCAAGTTTTATTAAGAATATAAATTTAGTATAGGAATAAGGGTAAAGGTAGATAAGTTCCGTTTATACTCAAAATTACATGAATAATTTAGTGGTGAAAACCTTTTGTTCTCGCATAAGAGTTTATAATGTTGGGTTTACTATTTGTTTTTGATGTTAACGGAAGGAAAAACAAAAGTTCACAAGAAAAACACACAGGGAGGGACCAAAAGCATAATAAAATAAGAATCGGAGCAGAGAAAAAACCGGACCAAGCCCGAGCAGGAATAACGAAGAAACCCACCTAGTCTAGGTTTAATTAGGTGGTGTTCAGTTCTAGAGAGACTTTTTTTGACAGAATTCTAGAGACATTTTTATGTTGGCACTAAAAAAATCGAAGTAGGAAACCAAACAGGAGGACTTTTTTGCTAAAAGTCTCTAGAAGGACCTCTTGAAGGACTTTTTCAAAAAGTCCTAGGATTTTTAGAAACAAGCAGGGCCTTAATATTAGCATGAATGAAACACCGGCCTACCACAACGAAGAAACCCCTCTAGGTGAAATATAATAAGATATATGATAATAAGATATATGATCAATACTGTCTTTAGAGTTCTGATAATGAAAGGAAGAAGAAAACTAAAATATAGAAGATCTTCGACTCCGAAACATGCAGGATTGCGGTTTGCGGCAAGCATTAATTAAGTCAAATGTGCTGAAATAATACACAGCCATGTATAAAAGGAAGGCTTGAGGTATCCTACACTAAATCATACACAGTAGTTGTGACGTTACATACTCCCTTCACACCCAAAAAGCTTGACGTTTAGGACAGCGACACGGTCTCCAAAACACAAATTTGACCTCTTGTTATTATAAAAATATTTATAGAAGAGTGATATATGTATACTTTTATTAAAATATTTTTCAAGACAAATCTATTCATATAGGTTTCACATTTGCAAAGTCAACAACTTAAAAGTTATTGATGATTTATATTCTCAATATTTGACTTAAACCTTATCCTAAACGTCAAGCTTTTTTGGTACGGAGGGAGTATAGAGCTACATATAGAGGCCAAAGTGATCATGGCTCCCCCTTGTCAATTATTTTTTCTTAATGATGTTTATGGTTAATGCTTAGGGAGTCTTACAAATTTGCACTAGAAATAACTCGAGGCCTTGTTCGTTTTGGTCGGATTGCTACATTCTAGATGGTTGATTTGGCCTATACTTTTGAATCCGATTCATGCTAAAATAGGTGTTTGGTTAAGGAATGGTACTTCCGGACGAATCGATCTAGTTTGGTTTTGAATTCGCACATTTTGTATACCAAAAAGACCAAGATTTATTCCACACCTCTTGAGGTCCGAAATGGAAACAACCGGATCAATCGAATTGAGTAACACGGTGGATTCACTCAAACCGGGTCCGAAGTAATCGGACACTGTAATCGAACTATCCCGTTTCTCTTAATGCAGTATGGGCAAAGCCCGCTTTCGAAAAAAAAAGTAATCCAAATCGAATTCAATCCGACCAAAACGAAAAGGCCTAAATATTGTTGGTTCCTTCTTGAATCCTGTTCAAGCTCTGCCACCATATAGCGGCAGGACTAAGGGCGTCCTCAATCAAAGAAATCGCTAGCCAAGACAAAAAAAAAAAATGGAAAGAAGTTCCCATAGCCATAGTTTACGAGGAAGGGCCATTGCATCAGAGACACTCAGTTTATGGGTATCATTGCGAGCTAGCCGAGTATCTCAGCTCTAGCAAGCTAATTTTTTACGCTCTCTGTCTCTGCCACGTCGTCAATAGCTAGTTAGGAAAGCACCGTTGGGGACGTCGTAAGGTGCAAGGATCATGAAGGTTATTATACCGAGGGAAATGGAGAGAGAAAGGTTCCAGCTGCCAGATGATCGTGGAGGATCGCCAGCGGCACAACAACAACGGCCCCGGGGGTCGGTTGTGGGGGCTATGTCGATCTAAAACCTAAACCTATGTTACCATGTTAGAATAGTAACTCAGGTATATTCCCATGCTCCAAAGGGGAAAATATCAAGATGAAAGAGTACCTTATATCGTACGTAAATACACACGGGTATATACATAATACTTTCCTAAAATAACATTAGATATAATAAGGAACATACCAGCTGAGATTTGAACATCCTCAGAACTGGCAGATGACTTCTTGTCCTCCACTATCTGTCAATGCAAGGAAATGGTTAAGTTAGAAATCGCAAACAAAAACGTCAGTATCAATCAGATCTCAGAAACTTGGAATCTTTATCCTCCACTATAAGTGAATGCAAGGAGACAGTTAAGTTAGAAATCACAAACAAAATGCTAGTATCAATTGGATGACAAAAACTTTGATCATTTAAGTCAGTTACACAGAAACTTTACGTTCGTGAATGTAAATTAAACTTGTAGACTTACTATCAAAGTACTTTCACTTAACTAGGAAAAAGTAGGAGACCGCTAACTACTAAGCTTCACTAGATTCATTAACCATCTATTGAAACATTATAAGATTGTCAACATGTTCTCAAATATAGGTGAACTAATTTTTTAAAAAGTTATCCATAGGCTTGAAAATTTGTCAAATTAGGCTTGGAAACTATTAGTGTGTACAAGTAAGTAAGTAACTGTTAAAACTTAAAGTACGTTTTAGAAACTGGTGCAGATTTTAGGATTTGTTGAACTCCATAAAAAACGGTTAGTCCTCCTAAATGTTGAGTGATAATCACTATCTACTTGCCTGTTGGAACTTTGTGTTTCCAGGTTCTAGTATGAAGTTATACCTTCTTCCTTTGTTTGCTAAATGTGCTAATCAAATCTTCCTTTTATGTAATGAAATAGAAAAGATGTGTACCAGTTCAAAGGAATTTTCTGTTTCTTGTAGCGGATTTTCCTCGTTTGTCGTACCCTTTCCTGTTTCTAGGGTCTCAACAATTTCTTCAGGATCTGTTCCCCCCACAATACCAGCTTGTCCAAGGTCTCTGCTCTGAATCACATGGCTATCCACACATGATTGTTTGTTGTTCTCTGTAGAGACAAGAATATGTCTGGAAACTGAGAGTGCAAGCCTGGAATCATCAGTCAACATGAACTTGAGGTTTGTCATCTTATTCACAATGTCAGCAAATGATTTCTTGAAACCACAACCGGTGAGGTCCAATGTATGAAGCCTCCTTAAATTGATTAAAGCTTCTGGTAGCTCAAGGGAAATATGTGCCAAATTCAGATTCTCCAAATTTAACAAGTTCCCGAGAACTTTGGGTGACTCTTGAAGCCCAAAGCAACTGTCTATGCTCAAGACCCGAAGAAAATAAAGATCACCAAAAGATTTTGGTAGTTCCTGTAGACTGGTACAGCCTGATAGGTTCAGAATTTCTAAAGTTCTTAAGTTACCGAACAAGTGAGGCAATTGCTGAAGCATAGAACACTTTTCTAGGTTAAGGAATTTGAGAGAATAAAGTTCATGGAAGGTCTCTGGCAATTCCTCCAGCCTGGAGCAACCAGATAGGTTGAGATCACCTAAAATTTTTAAGTTACCGACGGATCGAGGCAATTTTTGAGTTCAACACAACACGAGAGATCCAACAATTGCAGTGCAGAAAAACTGCAAAGGGTTTCAGGTAACTCACTAACTCCAGAACAACCTGACACATTAAGGTGTTCTAGTCCCTTGAGATCCCCGAAAGTCCAAAGCAAGTCTCTAAGGTTGGGACACTCTTGAAGATTCAAATATTTTAGCTTCTCAAATGGTCCAATGGGATCTAGTGGTACATTGATAGAATTTCTTGAAAGATCCAGTGCCTCAAGATTTTGCAAACTTCTCAGTTCAGATGGTAATGACTGAACTCCTGAATGAGAAACATCAAGGTATCTCAGGTGCTTCAACTGGCCAACAGAAGAAGGTAACTCAACAAAGGAACATCCACTAAGGTCCAATACATTCAAGTAGCACAAAGCGGAGAAGGTTTCTTCAGGGAGTTTTCTTGCTTTACAACCTTTGAAACTTATGGCCCTTGCCTTGGTGACGAAACCTTTTGGAATTGGCGAAACTTCATTGCATTCTAACAATAGGGCATACAGGAAAGTTACCCCTTTTTTGCTCCTAATAGGTGCTATTTGATCTTCAAAAATTATGAGTTCATCAGACGACACGTATCTGGCAAAGCTATGCACCAAACTGTGCATTTCGAGCACATTACCATTGATGGGAACCATACCATTCACCTGGAGATACACAAAATACTTAATCATGTGGTTGACTGGAAAATAAATATCATGCTTGACGTTTTTACTTAGTCTCAATTTTTTTTAGAGTTCTAGGGAATAGCCCTGGCCATTGCAATAACGAAGACCAAAATACATTTACAACATTTCTTGACCACGATGATACTATGGTTTCTTAATACTACAGCATCCAAACAAGGCCTAAGCCATCTAAGTACAACTTAATATTCAATGTTCAGATCACTTAGATGAAAACCTATAAACACATACATGCAGTGGAAACAGGAAAAAAGGGAAAAGAACCCTAATGAACTAGCATGTAGAGATAGAGCATTATTTTGCAGAAAGACATGGACTTTCTTTGGTTAAAAGGGGAAAAGTTTTTTTCCATTTTGTATGTCTGATTGTCTTTTAAGTGTATCCTCTTAATGAAATACATGCAGTGGCATGTTCACGAAAAAAAGTTGTCTCTTAAGTCACAATTATTATGAAGTGCCATCTTGAGCATATAGGGAACTTTTGCAGCATACCGAGCATTGCACTGGAGCTTGAAGATAGAACATTGACACAAGGGTCTGGATATAATTCTTCCCTTGCGCATATGGAGGTAATATTCCATGATTTGATTCAAGCATGTCAAGTGCATTCCATTGCCAAATAAGCTTTTCTGTATCAATATGAAATCCTTTGGGGAAGATGGATAAATATCCAAGGCAGGATTTCAATCCTGATGGCATCCTATAATAGATTTGTTTGAGTGATCGAACATTTTATGTTTGGGCACTAATAGTTTTTCAAGATACCATAGTTCTTTGTTCTTTGGATCTTTCCAAATATTTTTGCCCTTTGCTTGCAGAACAGAACTGAGAGAATGAGCAACCATTGGCATGCCTTGGCACAGTTTGACAACATGGTCCCTGGTTTCTTGATCTTTGGATGCAACTCCAGAAAATATTGTCCAACAGTCACTGTCAGATAAAAGACCCAATTTGTAGGGTGAAACAGTATTAAATAACTTGGCGACTTCTTCACTGGATGTTGTGACTATTACTGAACAAATCACAGTACTCAGCGTTTCTTTTAGCTCATCAAGTTGGACTCTATCCATGCTCCAGAGATTATCTAGCACAACAAGACTTCGTTTCTCAGTAAGAGCTTGTCGAACAAGATTCTTTAGGGTCCCCTGGTTCTTCTGCGAAGTTCCTTCTTCTTTATTGCCTGATTGTGAGATTATGCCATTGAAAATATTACTAAGATCAAAGCTCATATTAAGACTGATCCATACATGGTGATCAAACTTGCAGTCTTCTCCCCGGTCATTGAAAATTAACCTTGCCAGAGATGTTTTGCCAATCCCACAAAGGCCAACTATGGGAATGATGGAAAATGGGCCAGCATCATTTATTATTTTTTTTATGTTTGCCTGGTCTTCATCCCTTCCAATGATTGAATTGATTTCCAAAGAACCTTGCTCATCATTTATCTCCAGATTTGGCTTACTGTGATGAAGTAAACTAAATATGCTGGACTTTTCTGATTCACGATCCAACTTTTTTCTCACTATCTTCATTCTGGAGGCTGTGGTAGTAGGCAAAAAAGGACCCGATGAGCAACAGAATACGTCCTGCAAATTCCATTTCAGTTAGGGCACATGCTCTTACGATTGCTCGCCAAAATAATATGGCTTATAATTCCAAAGAGTATATTAATAAGGTTGACATTTAAAAAAAATATAGAAGGTTGGGCGTCAGAGATAATGCAGCCGATGTAGGCGACAGACATGGTGGCGAACGAGCACTTGGATCGCTTGACATGCAGCTGATGCGCCTAGAGGGCTTCCCTTCCAAGAAGGAGCGAAGGTGTTACAGGTGCTCGGTCCATGATGAGTTCTATATGAGTATGTCTCCGAAGAAGACAAGACACAACAATGTAGGAACGACACATTAGATAGTCCATAATGGCATCACCACAAACTCAAAAATGGTCATAATGAGTGTGAAACGCCATCTTGGCCATGTCATCGAGGTGGACGCGCACTTGATATTAGCCGGATCCCAAGTAGAGTTTGGTGAAGACTCTACCGCCGCGTAGCTCATCCAAGAGCTCCACCACAACAGGAACGGGGAACTGTCTTTTACCGTGAATACATTGAGTGCATGGTAATCCACGTAGGATCACCACGACGCATCCTGCTTCTTGACGAGCAACACCTACGACGATGACGTGCTGACGCGGCTGATGAAGTTGTGCGTTGATCCCGTGTCGAGGAAGGATCACTGCCTATGATGGCTTGGAGGGATATTCGTGGAGGCTCCTCCTCCGAATCCTGTACCGTGTCAGTGTCATCAAAGTTAATCACCTCTAGGTAAAAGAGGCGCTAGCACTTGTGGCCGTGAACATACTGCTCAGCACAGTTGTAGCATAGGCCTTGGAGTGACAATGTGTTACCTAGGCCGCGGACATCAAAGGGTCCAGCCAGGGGCATCCCTAAAGTCACGGTGGTTGTGGCGGCGCCAGCACGGACACGACTCCAGCGTGACACTTGTAGGGAAGGTCCTGAGGTGCCTAAAGTTCGACGGGATCAAATCCGGAAGGCCACCTGTGAAAAAATAGACTTGTTGCGCCAGGGAGAGATGGCAGGTGCGGGCCATCTGATCCTGGAACGCCTCCTGATATTCTTCTTCCATGCTGCCACGAAAGGGAAGGCGGGCCAGGTCGGTTAGTCCAAAGTGCTGCCGGCAGAGGGTCTTGAAGAGTGGGCACGCGATAGTGTTCATGTCGCCGGTGTCACGTTCTAGCATGTAATACCAATGCTGGGTTACACCCATCATGTGGAATGAAGCGAGCCACACCTTGTCTACGACATGTGTGTTGCACCCTGAAGAAATAGTCGCATCTATTGAGCCATCCTAGGGGATCTTCCTTGTCGTGGAATATCAGAAAATATAGCTTGTGGAATCAGGATAAGCCGATGTTGTCCGCTTGTTCTTCATAGTGAGCACCACTGAATGGATGACGACAAATGCGGGATGGAGTGGTGTAATGGGCATTGATCGAATGTCGTGTTGTGCATGATGACAGATCGCGGTGTGCATGATGACAGATCCCGCTGAGGGTGCAGGTGGAATGGCTTTGTAATAGGGCAGCCAGTAGGGCAACGTGGACGGCCCCCTTATTTGTGAAAGAAGGTGCACGACCCTCCACCTCGGAGAGGCGGGTGGAAAACTGCCCCATCTGATGTTACTGGGAGCGGAAGAGATTGATGTCAATCTCTAGCTGACTTGTTATTATCCCAATTGTTCAAAACATATAGAAAATCCTAAAGGAAAATGATTGAGGTTGATTGGAGTTGTTGTTCAATAGCTTCTATAGCACAGTTAGAGTTAAAATCCCTTGCAAAGACCCTACCAAGATCCCAAGGGAAAGAGTGTTTGTGTTCAAAAGCAATCTGCATCTGATTATGTTCTGTGCTGAAGGGTATGCTCAGGAGGGCGCTGATCCTGATGTGGGATTTGATAAAGGAGGAAGTGAAAAAATGAAGGAGAGGGAACCTCAAGAAGATCTATCAGAAACTGAAAAGGGGGATGAGGCAGAGTCCAAAGAAATAGAGACAGGACAAAGGACAAACCTCTACTCAACCTCAAGGCAGCAAAAGTGCCACTGCTGGGAGCAAGAATGTGAGAAGAATATTACAGTTTGACCAAGCTGAAAATAGCAGCTATGCAGAAACCATGGAGTGTGCTGATTTGTTGAACGCAGTGGAACTGGATGATGATGAAGACTAGAAACAGAGATAGAGGACTGTCCAATGATACATGAACAAGATGATGAGTACATCAATCTACCAGAATAGTAGGTTTTTGACCTTAGCAAAAACATAGAGAACTCTCAAATGGTGCAACAAAGGAACTAGCCCATGATTACTCAAGAAAAGGATAATTTATAGAAGGTAAGTACCTCAGGTCCTCAACAGTGACGTATGGTGTTAAAGTGGTTGATCTGGAAGAATCCAACAATACTCAACCTAATTTAGAAGATACAGGGAAACACATTAGGGGAGGGGGAGACACAAAAAGGGAAGGGAAGCGGAAAGAAGCAGCAACGGGGCCTCTAGAATCACAACAAGAGGAAGTACAAGGAATATGGATGATGGGAAGACAATGTTCGAAAAAAACTGAAGATGCTAAGAGAAAATGGAACCTGGAAGATAAAACATGTAATAAAAATAAGAACTCAAAAATCACTTCATCCCTTTTTCTTTCTGTTGCCAAGGAAACTGGCTTAGAATTAGTGGATGGAAATCCTCTGATACTACAGACAATATGATTGAGCTTGACTGCAGGAGGAATGCTGCTTGTGAGCAAAATTGCAACTTGCCTGGTTGTGGTAGTTATATCAACTCTGATTTAGCTAGTAGTAGTAATAACCTTAGAAGTCCTGTAGCAAACAACATGGATGTAAACCCTTTTGATCAAGAGTCTGATCAGGAGTTAGGATGGTCTACAGTAGGTCCTAGGAAGAAAAAGAAATAATAGGTGTGTTCTAGAATATCAAATGCCTAGGGTAAATTGATAGAGTTCCTGCTCTGATTTGCAAAATTAGGGATCATCATCTACATTTTATAAGGGTCATGGAAACCAAGAAAAGCAAACTTTCTAGTGTTTTTTTTTTTTTTTTTGAAAAATATGTCTAGTAATGTTCCACTCAACTGGCATCACTTAAAGGCTCAAGGCTCAGCAGGAGGAATCTTGGTGGGGGCTAAGGCAAATGCTGATTTGTTTACCATGATAGTAGGAGATGTTTTAACTTACTCAGTTTTGCTAACCTGTAAGAAAAGTGTTTTTTTCTTGGAGATTGGTAGTTGTGTATGGCCCTGCTTATGAAGAGCAGAAGCAAGATTTCTTAGATGAATTAGAAGCTATCATGAATAATTGGTCAGGTCTTTCTATGATTGGATGAGACTTTAATCTAGTTAGATACGTTTATGATAAAAGCAACGGCGTCATCAATCATAGATGAGCTGATCGTTTCAATGAATGGATTGATAAATGGGGCCTTTGAGTCGAGTGCTAGCAATAAGAGGTTTACCTGGACCAACAACCAGGATTTCCCTATCCTTGCTAAAATAGATAGAATTTCTGTGACTACTTCTTGGGAATCTGTTTTTCCTTAGACTAGCATCAAGGCTTTAGAAAGAATATCCGGTGACCACAACCCTTTAATTCTAAACTCTAGAGATAATGTTAGCTTTGGCAAGAAAAGGTTCAGGATAGAGGGTGGCTAGAAAAATCATCTTTTAGGCATATGGTAGAAAAGGCCTTGAATACCAATGTGTTAACTGTATTGACAGATGGCAAGTTAAGATTAGAACTCAAGAATTCTTCGAGGTTGGGCTTCCTGCTCGCGGACGCCGGCACGAGCCCGAGATGGCTGCTCCCACGCTCCGCTTGGCCTCGGCGACCCTGCTTGCGCCGCCGCCGCTGCCGCCACATCACCCGTCGCCGTTGCCGTGCATGGCTGGCTCCTCACGTCGCCGCCTCACACTGCAGCCGCGCATCTCCTCGCGACGCCGCCTTCTACAGCTAAGGGTTAGAGACTGGGAGTGAGGACTGACCGGATGGGGTGGGGGATAGGGTGCCGGGTTGGCAGCTAGTTGGGCTTTTGTTAGTTTGGGCCATGATCGGTGGCGTGGTATTCCGTAAGGTTCCGTTTTTTTTCGGTTGTGCGGTTGTTCGGTTTGAAACCGACCACCGAAATTCTGGGATACAAAAACCGAAACCGAAAATCAAAACAACGGATATTCTAGTTTGGTTCGGCTCCGTTCGGTTTTCAGTTTACGGTTAGAAAGTGCCCGGTCTCTGGAGTTCCGTGGTGATCGCGCACTGCAGTCTCTAGCAGACGTGGCCAAAGATGATGTGGTTGAGCAACTCCAACAATTTGCTAAATGTGGTTGTTATTCTTAAAAAATTGACAAAATATGAAAATTTACTCTCGAACAGTTTGCTAAATAAAGTTGCTATCTTTTTCAATTTGCTATTCTTTCCCTCCTCTACAAGATATATACGCACGGATCCGTGCATATTAGAAGAGGTGAAAGACATAAACATAATTTTGTTTCGTCTTAGGATTCCTTATGTAAGTTTTCAAGAGGTGGAAGGGCATAAACATGTCACAAACCGGATCGATTCCGGCATGACACGTGGCCGGCGGCGATGTTGGGGCGGCGGCGGCTGGTTGGGAGCAGCGATCGGGTGGCGTGACGGCGTGGATGACGAGGGCTGACGAAGAACGGCGAGGTAGAAGATGACGATGATGACGCATACAAGGGACGGCAAAGGCGGCGCGACGTGCGTTAGGGTAGAGAGAGAGGGAGCCTGAGAGACGTTTTTTGGTTTTTTTTGTGTTACCCCTTTAATTTTTTCTCGATTATGGTTCAACCGATTAACTCCCTTGTATTTATAGTTCGAGGAAGCATTGCATCTGAAATATCTAGGAGGTTTCCTTATAGATCGGAATACCTCTTGACAAAGCAATCTATTTATTCTCTAAATATTTATTCCCTATTATTTTAATAAAGATTGGATGACGACGGCAGCAGGCAGCGGCCATGGGCCGTGCGTGCGCGCGCCCTAGGCCCCCTTTTGGGCCGGCATTTTCTGGTTCATGACAAAACATAATTTTGTTTCTGTCTCAGACTCTTGATGTAAGTTAAATCTGAATTTGGCAAGTGAATTATACCAAACTGTTGGAGATGAGCTCTTTTTTACTTGGTATATCTTTTTAGAAGTTGCTAAAATTCAAGATTTACCAAGTAAAATTTGATAAACTGTTAGAGATGGAGGTCATTTCATTAGCTCAAGAGGTCTCATTACTCACTTAAGTAATAGAAAATTTTGTGTCAACTTTTATAACGGAAAATTGATTCCGGCCTTCACATTCAGTAAGGGGTGCTTATGGCAAAATCTTGTGTAACTGATATGACCGTCATCAAATCGGGTCCCAAAGCTTATGACACTATCCTTGTTCATTACTTCTCTCGCATCTCCTTTCTTGAGGAAAACGAATAGCTCCTCAAATAGGCACTGAATGTATCTGTCCACCTGATTTGCACCGATGTGCAAGCACAGCTTAAGAGCCTGCTTGAGTGCTTGGAACGAAAGGATGCATAACACGTGCACAATGCATGTTTTTTAAAAAAATAATGTAGAACAAAGGACAGATATTAGCCGTTCCTCTGTCCTTTCAATTCATGTGCTCTTCGTTCACCAGCCTTTTCAATGAATTTTGTAGGATCGGGCTTATGGGCCATTGAATTTGAGTAGCATGGAAAGTTAGGGATTAATGGTAAACACAATTACTTAAACTAAATATAGCAGTAAAGACAATATTTTATTTAACAAAGTAACAGACATGTTAAAAAAAATTGAAGCATCTTGGACAGCCCACATGCCTGTGAATGCAGGCAGGGCCTATTAGAACAAATAAACCCATTCCAGCAATGACTTAGTCACCTAGATAACTATAGATGGATTCCCCCGGCGTTGTCGTGGGTATGATGGAGAAATCTACGAGTTAGAATATTATTATCACCCTCCTATTCTTTTTCTTCTTTTCCTTTTTTTTTCATTCTCTTTTTTATTATTTTTTACTTTACTTTATACCGACTACCATCGATAGGGTCCATCTATAATTTTATTGAAATATATCCATAAGAGATCTTGTTTTGAAGGATTTATTAAAAAGAATTTAATGCTATAATCGTAATTTAATTTAGTTTTTAGCTTGTGAGTTATAATATTTTTTAGTTAGTTCAAATAGTGAGGCTCGCCGCTAAATGTCATGATTTTAGTGAGCCTGCTGAGGTGACATGCTTGTATGTCGAGAAAACTTCTTAATAAGGTTCTCTACGTAGCTGTGGTAAATTTGTTAAGCCCCTAGTCCCAGAGCAAAAGTGGTATACCGCACGGGTTTTTTAACTAGACCGCACAGATTGCCGAACGATGAACACACAAGAGACGCCAAGAAACTCCTTCACCATGTACAAACTCCCGAACACAATCTTGATCACCTTGTATGGTTGTTGACGTGAATCAGTGATCGCCCCAACACACCAGCGGGTCTTGACGCCTCTAGAGGTTGCACACAACCTGCAAAACAGCAAGAACCACAGCGCCCGGCCAAACCGATCTAGAGATCGGAAGGCCGATGTGGAGCTCGATTTTGGCTAAAACGGCCTCAAACACCCTCCAGGAAAGATCTGTCGGGAGGATGCACGCGAGGGATCTCCTAAGACCAGCAAGGCCGCCTAGGATCGCCGGTAATCTCATTTGGGAAGACAACCAAACAACATGTAGAGGGGTTGAGAGAGGAGAAAAATAGGGTAAGAGGAGAGTTTTTAGAGTTTTTGATCGATTAAATGTAGATGTGATCAAATCGGTCATGAACCTCTCATTATATAGAGGGGTGGTCTTATTCTCTTAGAAAAACAGCTTAGATGTGTTTCCAATCACCAAAATTACCTAAAATCTGACCTACATCAAAAGAGGCCGGTTTCAGTACAGGCGACTTAGCCGCTTGGGGATCCTGGCTTAGCCGGTTTTGTCGGGGCCGTCGGGCCGCCTCGGGCTCCCCACTCGGCTTAGCCGAATGGGGAGAGGGGGTGTCGGCTAGGCAGCCGGCCAAGCCGCCGCTTGAGCCGGTTTTGAGGAGGCAGCCGGCTTATCCGCCTCCATGGCAGCTAAGCCGCCGCAATCAGCCACGGCTCGCCGTCTTCTTCGTCGTGATTTTTTTATCTTCCAGCCTCGTCGTTCGACCCCAAGCATGTCCATGGTCTCCTTGACACGTTCATGTTACCAAAAATAATATCAGGATATTTTTAGGTGTCAACAGCGGTCCTTCCCAACTTGGAGGCCACATGCACGGTGATATATGTCGTCATACTTTTTATAAAAGAATGTTTTTAGTTTTTATTATTACCTTGGTATGTTAGAAAAAAATAACAGTATATAGTTACAAAATTGTACATAATATAATTATGAAAATTTCATAATGTATTTTCCTAACACAAACCATGAGGCACTATATCGTCTCACAGAATTTGAAATTAAAACATAACTTGGACAGAGAGAAACAAAAAGATAAATCTTTTTAATTTAAGGTAAACTGAACCAACTGAAAAAAAAATCTAGAAGTCGTAAGTTAAGCCAAACGTTACGTTGACACAAGCCAAAGCGAGTACTTTGATGTCATGTGCCGAAAAAAGGGGCCTAAAAGGGGTTGTCACAACCCTAAAAGGCCGGCTCAAACCCAGAGAGAGGGCAGGCAGGCGCGCGCCCTGGCTGCCGCCGCCGCCACTACTTGCCGTCATCACGTTGTTTGCTTCCTCGTTAAGTAATATTATTTAGGGATAAGATAGAAATAGATTAGGAAATAAAGAGAGATCTACTTCTCATGCAAGTCTTCCCGGGACTATAAATACAAGGGAGATGTCATCGGTTGGATCAAGAAGAAAATTAAAGGGTTAGCACCCAACACCCTCAGCTCTCCAGGCCCTAGGCCTCTCTCTCACTCTCTCCCTCGCGCCGTGCGCGCCGCTTCCCCCCGCCACCACCGCCACGCCGCCACCGCGCCGCCGCCTGGGCAGCCACCGCCGTCGTAGCCCCCGACATCTTCCTTCCCTTCTACCTCGTCTCCAACAACCCCGACGACCCGATTCTTTGCCGCCCGGTAACTCCGACACGTCGCTGGCGTCCCGATTGCTACCAACACCATCGTCACCGCCGTCGCCGCCCGCCACGCCGCTTCAGCGCCGCCGCCGGGAAGCCGCCCCTACCGCTGTCACCTCGGCGGTCGCCCGACCTCGTGCCGCCACACCGCTGCGCCCTCTACGCTGCCGTCATCGCGCGGAACTCGCCGATCACGTGTCATAGCCGCCCAATCTAACGGTTTGTGAGCTGGTATCCGAGACCGGTGCGATCCAACCACGCCGCCACCGTCAAGGTCGATGGACGTCCCGCCGCCGCCTTACCGGAGATGATCATGGAGGCCATCTACGCGCTTGGACCCGAGAACGCCGTCGACAAAGCTATGATCCTCAACTACATCAAAGATAAGTATGGCTCCGGCCTTACGGTCCATCACTACGCAATCTTGTTAGGCCACCCTCCCGCATGAAGGTCACCGGTGAGCTCGACGACCACCTCGGACGCCGCCCCACCATGGGTGCCACCGACGACAACGGTGCTCCCACGGGCGCCCGCCGACGCCCTCCCCTCCACGATCACCGGCGCTACAAGCAACGGACAAGTCTACCCGAGGATGCCCCTGTTGTTGTGGTTCGGATCAGATCAGATCAGGAGGCCACCACTGACGTCCACCAGCTACTCGACGAAAAGCCTACCCAACTAGGCCAACGTCGTGAGACTCCAACAACGGTCCAGATAAGTTCCGACAACACCGGCAACGTCATCTCTGACATCAGGAACATCGGGAATGTCAACGTCACTATGGCCGACACAACGACGTCAACCGACGTCGACATCGATGTCGCTGATCCTGACATCCTGGACAACACCGGCGCCATAAACAACAACGACGTCAACACCATCGTCGACTAAGACATCACACGCTCCACAGTCACCAGCCAAGTCCATCCCAACCAACATGGAGCTTCTACCTCAACCACCCATGCTACAACGATGCCGCTCGACATCGTTAACCATGACGTCCTCGACACCGGCACCATCGACGACATCGACAACAACGACGACGCTACCATGGGCGCCATGAACGCCAACGACACCCTCAAGGATGCCAACGCCGATGACGACCCACCTAACATTGACATCAACCACAAGGGCACAAACAAAGACGACCCCCCAGCCACCAACAGCGACGCTAGCAGCCACGACGTCAACCCAACGGACGCCGCCACAGATGAGAACACTGACGCCCCCAGGAGCCACCGACGCGACGGTCGTTCACTCGCCGACATACGACGACAACAATCTGCTACACCTGTTGGACATCCTCCCGACATCAACAATGGTGGAGAACACAATCAGGCAAGTTGCGTATCTGTTCCCTGCTTCAACACTTGCAAGTGCATTGTGGGCACCCTCACCCCCAGCAATCGGACTCCTGAGGATACCGGCGCCAGCTCCGGCACAGAAGGCGCCCCCATCAGCACCACGACAATGGAACATTAGCTCTACCAGAGACATGAGGTATGCCGCTATCCACCTGATCATAGCGGTACTTCTCTGGTCCATCTGCATGCCAAACAAGGTGCCACTTGAGGACAGGAACGCATACACACGATGTCTTCCTTGCCACCTCAAGTTGCCAAGCTACTGCAACACTACCAGCAACCGCGGGCAACCTCAACAGGGTGACGGCATGATCAATTTCATCTTCACTCTCGACACGGGACAAGCCACGTACGACTACATCAGCACCCCTGAGTTCGCCAACCGGATTCATGCCGCGCAACGGACACACTACGGTGGAGGCGCCCCACACAATGAACGACGCGATTCAACTCGCTCGTCTCTTCGACACTCCTGCCTACTATGGTGTCTTCACCAAGCTTTGACTTGTGAGCTTCATCGACGACGACATGAGGTACATGCCACCCACATCAACCTCCTACCTCGTCGACTTCGTCACTACCTCGAAGGCTCTCTTCCTTCATCAACTGGCTACATCGACCAACGACAAGCTCCATGGCATCGCCGGAACCAACAAACTCCAGGTGAGAGCACCAGATTGGGCGCCACACGACATGATTGGCATCCACACCTCGACGACCGGGCCATCCGCGTGCCATCCATTCAACTACGAGTTCAGCAACTACGCCCGCAACCAGAGCTTCGACATCAGCTTCAACGACGACACCACCTTCGTCAACAACTTCAACAAGAAGACGGGCCAACTCAAGCAACGCTATGGCCCGAATGACACGTCTTCCCAGCTCGGCGTCGCCTTCGGCCCTAGCGGGTGGATTGGGCGACGCGTGGACGCGCCGCCTCGTCAAACGGTGGGGAAATGTCATGTGCCGAAAAAGGGGGGGCCCAAAGGGGTTGTCACAACCCTAAAAGGCCGGCTCAGCGGAGGCCAGGCAGGCCGCGCGCGTCCCCTTTGCCGCCGCCGCCCGCCGCTACTTGCCGTCATCACGTCGTTTGCTTCCCGATTAAGTAATATTATTTAGAGATAAGATAGAAATAGATTAGAAAATAAAGAGAGATCTACTTCTCATGCAAGTCTTCCCAGGACTATAAATACAAGAGAGAAATTAGTTGGATCAAGAAGAAAATTAAAGGGGTAACACCCAACACCCTCAGCTCTCCAGCCCTAGGCCTCTCTCTCTCTCCCTCGCGCCGTGCGCCGCTGCTTCCCCACACCGCCACCCCGCCCCCGCCGCCACCGCCGCCACAGGCGGCCGGCCGCCGTCGTAGCCCCCGGCGTCTTCCTCCCCTTCTACCTCGTCTCCAACAATCCCGGCGACCCGATTGCTGCCGCCCGTAACTCCAATTGCCGTCGCCCGGCAGTCCCGATTGGTACCAGTACCATCGCCGCCGGCCCGTCATCGCCCGCGCGCGCCCGCCGCGCCCCGCCCGAAGCCGCCCCTACCGCCGTCACCTCCAGCCGGCCGCCCAGCCTCGTGCCGCCACCGCTGCCGTCCCCCTACCGTCATTGCCACGGAACTCGCCGGTGATGTGTCACAGCCGGCCCAATCTAACCGGCTTGTGACATTTCAACCTTTTTGTTTTGTTTGTTTGTTTGTTTGAAGAATCATATGGCAGTCTGTCATCTTCGATCCTACTGCTCTTTTTTTTTTTTCTGTAGAACGAAATAATACTGATCATCATTTTAAACTTTCACATAATAGTTAGTATAAGCACGAGGAATAGAGATTCCACCAAAACTATGGGCCAAACTGACGATGCGCGCGCCACGTTGTCTATAACAATTAAGTGGCCCTAAAGGCTGCAAACCTCAAAACGAACTTTTTTTATGTAAATAAAAACTTGTATACGATATATACGATAATTGTGAGTTGCTAGGGTTACCTCTGCCCTTTCGCTGCTCCCTCCGGATCTTCTTCCGTAGTCCTCGAATTCATCCAGAATATCTTCGATGTCGTAGGCAATCTGCTTTATCTTCATCATCTTATTCTCTTTGGACATCAGGACCTTGCTCCTCACCGATGACTCGCCGCTGCACCCCTCGAAGAGTCGCGCCTCTGTATTTTCCAGCACGACATGCCACCGGGATAGAGCTTTCTTCACATGGACCATGTCCTCCTTGACTGCCGACGGTAGCTCAACCTTGGGATCGTTGGCGGCAAGTCGGCGTAGGAGCCGATCCACGACCGCACTTGCTGCGCCCATGTCTGGCCGACTCTGCCCGGCTCAATGGGGAGGGTGGAGGGACGATAACCAAAAACTAGCACTACTCCCTGTTTGGTATGTTTTTCTCCGCCATCTAGTGATATTCTGTACTTTTTCCACGGAACGAGCTCTTGCTTCTAGCGAAGTAGCCAAAGGAGCTATAGAGCTAGGGATGAAAACGAAATGATATTGTCCGATTTTTGGCAATTGTTTTCAAGTTTTTCTGATTTTCAAGACTAAAATGAAAATGATAGCGGCAAATGAAATAACGAAAAAACGAAAATGATAAAGGTAAAAACAACTAGAAATGAAAGCGAAAACGATTTTGACCTCTTTCAATCGTTTTCGAGGATTGTCGTATTTAATCGGTAAGATTCAAGGGGAGTCTATATCACACTCGGGCGTAGACTATATAACCTCAAAACTATAAAATGGTCAATATCACCCCTGAACTTTCCAACCTGGTCAAACAACCCCCTAAAGCAGTTTTGAAAAATCATAGTAAACCACAAAAATCATAAAATAGAAAATTCAATTGTTTTGTATTCCAAATGAGTAGATCTACACAATAAACATATAATATGATATACTTTAGTATATTTTTTTTTGCAGATATGAAGAAAAGCATAGATCTAAAGCTACAACAGAAATATATATTAAAGTATACCATATTATATGTTCAATGTGTAGATCTACTCATTTGGAATCCAACACAATTGGATTTTCTATTTTATGATTGTTCTATGAATTTATAATGATTTTTAAAACCGATTAAGGGGGGTAATTTGACCGGTTTTCAAAAGTTCGGGGGGTAATATGGACCGTTTCATAGGTTGGGGGTTATGTAGTACACCCCATAGTTGGGGGTGATATAGACTTTTTTCAATCCTAATTTATTTATAGACAATACTATGCTATGTCAAGTCAACTTAGAATTTGATCGCTTACAATAGCCCCAAATTAGAGCCCCCATTTCGATTTGGGTGCTCACCTCTATTTTTATTGGCCCAACCAATTTCATTTCCTCAACGACACCACCAAAACAAAGTCCCCCAAATCTAAATCGACGGACAATGACACACAATACCCACTCGTCATAGCTTCAGATCTTGAGGCTTTCACCTCTATGCCATTATGTAAAATGCACTGAACTTGTGTACCACTAGAAAATTTTGGTTGAATATACATGCCATGACACTTTTTCGCTTGCACCTCTATGCCATTGTCGACGGATTGTGAACTAACACCGGCAAAATGAGCTAAGAAAAGACCATCTTGCCCTTCTATTTATTTTTGTGATGGCCGTGTGTACTACCTAGACAAAATTGATGTGAGCTTTATTTGTTTTGGCTGAGAAAGGGAGAAATTCCCTAAGGGCCCCTTTGGTTCCTGTGTGAACCAAAGGAATTTTACAGGATTGAGATTCCTTAGCAATTTTTCCTTTCCTACTCTTTGGATCACAGGTGAAGTAAAGGAAATTTTCCACAGGATTCCATTCCTATGCTCCATTCCATAGGAAAAAAATCCATGAGCTCGGACTGGATGGAAAAATTCCTGGCGGGAAAGAAATCGTGCGTGCTAAGAGAGAGATGCACGGGTCGCGCCACCACCGTCGGACACGCCTGGAATCGAGAGAGAGAGAGAGAGAGAGAGAGACTGGGGGTGGTTCTTGGTGGACCAGGCGGTCGCTCCTTCAGCTCCTCCGAGGTCGCCATCGCGCCAACTTCGCCCCGGATGCGGGATCCGTGACGGGCCGTCGCCACCATGGCCGGAGTTGAGGGAAACAAGGGGGAGAGCCGGCACGCCCCGCCGCCACCACCCACGCGCCGAGCCCGCCGCCCGACGCTCCCAGCCTTCCACCGGGTGCCATGCCGCGCCCGAGAGGAGATCACCCACGCCGCCTCCCTAGGCGGCCCGCGCCGCCCACCGCCGCATGGGGAGAGGAGAGGGATGGGGCGCGGTGGGAGGGGAGAGGGGCGCCCGGGATCCGGCGACCGAGATCCACCACATGGGGAGAGGAGAGGCGAGGGCCGCCGCGTGAGAGCGGTGCCGGTTCGGGCGGAGAGAGCGAGAGAGATGAGGGGTCGTGTGAGATAGTAGCGCGGCGCGTCAGCGACACGGATAGAAGAGGAGCGATGCTTTCCTTCGGTTTTTTACTCCCTTTCCTTCGTTTCACCTGCCTCCCAGAACCAAAGGCTGTTTTTCGTACGGGGGTAACTTCCTTTGGAATCTCACGAACCTGACAACTCAAACCTGTATTTTTCCTATTCCTATCCTATCTCTATCCTACCATCCAAAGGGGCCCTAAAATCATTTCATTTGCTCAAATAAATTTTTTAAAATTGTATATGCATGCTCGAAAATCCGATCTGGTTCATATCATCAACATGACCACCATGTCTTCACGCATCACAACTTGAACATTTCATCTAACAATTTTTTTATAAAAAAGGACACCATGTCCATTTGATCAAGATCCTCTGCGTCTAATGGTGTCCATCAAGTCATTTAGGTGCTTGCCCTTCTCATCCTTTACCCGCCAACAAACCAAATATAAGGAATCCAACAAAGAGATTTAAAGGACCAATGAAAAGAAGTTTTAATAAATGCAAGCTTACCTAGTTATTGAAAGGCTCGGCCAAGTTATTGGTTACATAATCCACCTTTGACAATGTGGAGAAGGCGCTTCCTCGGTCCAAAGTTTCTTGTGGGTGTCCTTAAGATATTTCATAGCTTACGGATTGGCATCGCCCATTGCTCGATAATGTTCCTCAAACATGTAAGGGTTCCATGAATATGCAGATGCCCATAGGTGATCATCAAATATTTGTCCATTGTACCTCTTCTTGAAATTCTGGGTTAAGTGGTACATACACTCTCTATGTTCAGCATTTGGAAAAACTTCACTGACCCCATTCATCATTGCCTACCATGAATCAGTGCAGAATGTAAGGTCAACTGGGTTGCCTATAACTTCCTTCAACCTCTCCATAAACCACACCCAATTCGGATTTGTTTCAGAGTCAATGACACCAACTGCTACTGGGTACATCCAGTTATGTCTATCCACTGCACAAGTTACACACAACAGCCCCCTGAACATTCCTTTCAAAAATTTGCTATCTACTAAAAGATGTGGCCTACAACCTCGTAGGAAGCCCACAACACAAGCTTTCAAAGCAAAAAAAAATAGCCTATTAAACCTTATCTTATTTTTGATGGTATGGTGGTCAATCACAACAACAGATCTAGGACTGCTTTCCTATATCTGAGACTTAATTCTGTACAAGTTGTTAAAACATGTGTCCCAAGGACCATAAATGGTATCCATATCAAGTTCTTTACCTTGATAAATTATCCTTCTACTCACATCAGTTCTGTACTCTACCTTCAACCTCCTTTCCAGCTCCTTGGGCGCAAATTTGCATCTTCTTTCAGGCAGTCAATCAATTTTTTACACACCCAAAACTTTGTCACTCCTACACAACTGCCTACCCTCTTTTGGCTATGACACTTCTCATGAGGGTATGAGTTCTTCTTGATCTGCCAAAATATACATTAGTAGGTTATTTAGAACAAAAAAAATAATCAAAGCATTAGGGTGTTACAAAAAATAAGTTGTACCTTTACTGTGACCTTATCTGACAGAGTAGAGGCATGAGTTCTCCACTTACAGCCCAATGCCTTGCCACAACAGTACACCCCGTATCAAGATTTGTCACTCTTTTCAATGTTATAATGGAACTCTTTCCTACATGCATGTGAAGCTAACGCCCGCCTTAAAAGCATTCATGTCGAATACAAAGTGCCTACTTCCATAGGAGGATCCTTCTTGTCATAATGCATTAGGTTTGGTTCGTGGTGTCCATCTTCAACAATGTCATCCATATCCACTATTTCTTCATCGGACAATGAATAAATCACCATCACTACGATTCATGACTACCTCTTTGTTTAGTGCCAGCTTGACAATAAGGGATGGGAGGTACTAGAAGTTGGGGATTCCATTCAATATATAAGCATTCATCATCAACAGCCACATGCTCATTGCATGGGGTTGGGTTAGCTAGGTATTCATCATCATCAGAATGGGTTTGTGTTTGAAAGCTAGGTTCTGCTAGTTTAGGACATTGCACTGATGGGGTGAATGAGGCTTCAATTGATTCCCATTGTGGGACATCAGGAGGCTTACTAGCAGGGCTATGATAAGAAACACTCAACAAGCATCACTTTGAAACCTTGTGTTTTGCAAACATTTGAAGTACATCTTCGTCAGAGCAGACAAAGATGTTGGCATTGCTATCCATGCAGAAATAACAAAGGCTCAACATGTCACCACCCATAGGAGGATACTCTTCAGCAACTTCATCAATCAAATCTTTGAAGCTAAACCAGCGCCCAGGACATTTGGATGAAAGAATCCGAAATTCTAGGTTGTAACTACTGTCAGAATCCATCCTACAGATGAACAACAACACATGCTCAACACATATGCATATAACAAAATATGCAATCAAAATAGAGGGGCTGATGAACACAGAGAAGCGGAAGAAGCATACCTACTGCTCTGAATAGGACAGGGAAGTGGAGGACAAGCACTGCGGCTGGCGACCTCGTCGGCCGGCCGTGGGGGCGCGGCGGGCGGCCTAGCGCGGCTCTGCGTCGTCCCGCGGCCTTAAGCGGCGCCCGCGCGGCCACCAGCGGCACTCGGGCGGCCCCTTCACGGCGCCCGGCGCGCCCCAAAACCGGGCCCTTGGCGGCGCCCCTACAAATCCCACGCGAGAGGATGGCGGCTCAGCGGACGGAGGGGCGGCTCGGCGGAGGATGGCTGCCGTGGCGGGGTCCAGGAGGTAGGGTTCGTGGATGGACATAGGAGGAGAGCACGGGTGTCGGGCCATGCAAGTGTGTCCATGTACGGGGAGAGAATAGAGAGCGATGGCTCGCCCACTAGCAAAGATGTCCTCTCTACGCGTGGGACCCACTTGTCGTGGTCGCGTGAAATCGTTAACTTCTCACGGCATGGCAATGGAATGGCATACTAGTGCAAGTGTAAAAGTGACATGGCATGTAGGTTCAACCAAAATTTTTAGGAGCACAATGGTTCGATTGCATTTTACATAATGGCATAGAGGTGGAAGCCTCTTAGATCTTTCTTATCCTCATCCTCACCACACATGCATGGATGCATGAGAGACATGCGCCATTGGGAATTGTTCACAACACATGGTGGAGCAGTGGCCAACGCGGTAGAGTAGCTCTTCGGCGGATCCACACACATGGGAGATGAGCGCCCGCACAACAGAGCAACAAGCCAGCGGATCTACCCACACCCAGCGGAGAAGGCTTGCACCGGGGAGGAGTGGCCATGGAGGGCGCCACCGGAAGATAGGGCAAGGAGATGTGTCGCGAGCTGGAGGAGGCCGTGCCAGGGAGGAGGCCACTACGCTTGGAGGGGAGGAACTCGACCGAGAGGATGAAGATCACTCCGGGGAGGAGCCGCGGCTGCATCGGGAGGCGATGTTGCTAGCGTCGAGTGGAACCTAACGGACGATGAGCCGTGTCGGGGAGGGAGCCACCACCACTACGTTGGAAGGAGCTACATCGGAGGGGAGCAGCACTCGTGGACAGAGGGGAGGAGCACCATTTGCGCGGATGGGGGGGGGGGAGCTGTTTTGCCAACAAAAATGGATTCTAGATGAAGAATTCGGTGCCCACATAAATTTGGGGCCCTAGTAGGGGCCCCGTTGAAGCAAGATTTTTGGCTTGAGCCCCCATATTTAGCTATGATGGCTCATATAGGGTCCCCTGTTGGAGTTGCTCTAAAAACTTTCATGCTCTTGTGTGGTTCGCGAGTGTTTGAGGCTAAGGTTGGTCGGAAGTGTGAGGTTTTAGCTCGTGGTCTTGTCAATTGTGGCTTCATTTATTATTATCATATGTGACTCCCGAAAGTGCTAACTTCGACATAAAACCAATACTCGGTCCGATCCCCGCCACTTGTTCTTAAAAGCGGGGGACCATATAGGGTATGTCTTTCTTCTTACGAGGCGAAAGTGCAAGCCCCATACTGCGCCTCTACAACCTATTGGGTTTCTCTTCAACAATATCATTGGGCTTAATGAAATATCTATAACAATGAGCGAACGACTCCACACTCAACGGAGCCCCAAGCATCTTTAAAGCTAAAGCCCCCAAGCGCACGGCGGAATTCGGGGTCGGTTGGTGAATCTCCAAATCAAATTTCTCCATAACGGTCGGCGAAAGTTTTCGCAGGGGAAGCCAAAGCCCGGCAACAAAGAAGTCCTTGAAAACAAGTGCTTCGTGTGGTTTCGGATCAGGGGCACGATTTCCTTCAGTGCTTTCGGCAAAGGTGACACGTGGCGGCATCCATATAGACTTTTGCAACGTAATCGTCAAGTTTGGCTTCGGTAACCCGCGACCTTCCTATCAAATAACTCTTCGTTTTGGTCGGAGGGGCTCGGTTATCCCCGCACATCGTAACCCTCACTTTGGCTTTAGCTTCACCCGAACCCACCGGGAAGCATTCAGCACCATCACCGAAGGAACCATCGGTACCACCATGGCTGCCGCTATCAAGCTTGTTCTCATTTGTTGGTTCACCCGCAAAAGAGAGCATCTCGGGCTCGACGGTTTTCGGCGGTGCACGGTTCACCGGGCAGAGCCGGTTGATTCGGTCGATGATGAAGAGCTCATCATCTAAGAAAAAATGCGGGCCTAACAATCGTAAAGGAAAGAGAAAAAACAAACCAAAAAATAAAACGAATCAAGAATGCCTAAGTACGGGAACGAGGTGGAGAAATCGGTACCTTAAAAGTCGAAGGCGAAAGGGCCGAAGTAGAAGTAAGCCGAAAGCTTAAAGCTCCGAAGGAATTTGGAGAGCAAGGACCTCACGCACGGGAAAGTAAGTGGAAGGGAGAAACCACAACGCTTTAGAGGGGGTCTTTTATATGCGCACGGGCACACGGTTCAATGCAACCGACGGACGGTTCGCGATTCGGACGACGCGCCCCCGAGGCAACTTCTGGCTACGGCGGGACAAACACCGACAACAATAATAATAACACCAAACCTTCGCCTTACGGAGGGGGTTTCTTTTGAGCCGAGGTTTCTTCGGGTTTGGGCGAGTTCGAATTTTCTCGAAAAAGAACTCGCCCGGGGAAGCGGAGGGGGCTATTGTTGGGGCTGCACAAGGTCTATCGCCCCCCTTCCGGTTCTTGAATAGCCGAGTCGGTCTTTCGGGATCACCCGAAAAAGAAGATGTTTTCGGGTCATGTGAGGCCAAAGAACCGCTTTCGGTGAGAAACGCCGTAAAGAGTTACTCGGGAGTTTGAAGGCCGGGCTCAGCGTAGGGAGGATGTCTGCTTTTCCGGAGGAGCGGTGCTTTGGCTCGGTGTCCCGAGGGATCATGTTTCGGCCCTGGAGCGGCCGCTTGTTGCTAGTTCCGGACGCCGGGTTGGCCGGCGCCGAAGGTAGGCCTTTCGGCGCCTTGGGGCCGAAACCCATGACTTCGGCATTCTTGCGGCTCGGTTTCTTGCGGGTGCGGCTGGCGACCTCGGGGACCGAAGGGCGAGGCCCCATGGTGCTTGCGACTGAAAGAGAGGCATGAGTGGCCCTAGGGGAGCAGGTAGGGGCTCGGAGCTAAAGGACCAAGACACCCCGTACGGCGTAGGAATATCCGAAAGCATTGGGTTAGTTGAAGGGCATTATGGGAATATAGAGATATACAGATAAGTATAAATAGACCTCTGAAAGGTCCATTATGATTTTTGGTAATTGAGTGTCAACATTAGGTGAACTAATATGTATGATTGAGATTATACACAGGAGATTAGTTCACATGTGATGATGCAATGAAGGAGCTTATTGCATATGAAACATGACATGGAGTCATGTGGCCGAGATGGTGAAGATCAAGACAAGGCTTGGCTTGATGGACCGGTTGCAAGTGTGAAGGGCAAGTCGAGGGACTTGGTGCCGAAGGACCGACACAACGGTGAAGAGCAAGTGAGGTCAAGATCGATGGACCAAGAAGGTCATGTGATGATATGAAATGGATCATATCATTCTTGATCGTGTTGGTGCATATGTTGCATCGACACTTGGAGATGGAGCGGAATGGAAATGCGCAAGGCAAAGATATAACCTATAGGGCATTTCATTTCGCCGGTCATGAGGAGCTTAGAGAAGTTTATGACCGGGTTTAGGATAGATGGCCGTACTATCAAGAGGGGCAAACTTGTTTGCATATCGGTCATCTAGTGCCACTTGAGCGATCTAACTTTGCGATGTGTTAGGATCGAGTGGCGTGGTAAGAGCAAGAGAAAATCCTTTGAAAATGATTATGAAAATGCTAACACACATGCACATGGTGATGTACACTTGGTGGTGTTGGCACATTTGCAAAGGAGAAGTTGTTTTGGTGTTTCTCGGACACTTGGACTGCTCTTAGAGTCGAATACTTCTTTGATCCATTGTGAGTTGGATCAAGTAACCATATGGGTTGTGTAGCCCTTTGAGTAAACTTTCCATAGAGTCCAAGATCATCAAAAACGGGGTTTGGATGAAAGAGTTATGGACGTTTGATCGGGCGTTGGTCGGATTGTCGCGGTGGCCGGACGCACAATCGCGCGGACGGGGACGCACCGGCCGGAGGCTCGGTCGATCGCGTCCGGGAGAGCTCTACAACCTGAATTTTGCGGACCCTTCGACCCGGACGCTATGACCGGACTCGGACTGGTGAGTCCCGGTCGGTGCGCCCGGCCACCGTGCTGAAAGGCTGTGATTTCGTCCCCCAACGGCTAGTTTCTCGGTTTGGGCTATTTATACACCACATACCCGACTTGTTTGGTCTTGAGCACACTTGAGCCTTGATGGCTTGTGTTGTGGTGCTAGAGAGCCCTCCCACTCACTTGTGATCGATAGAGTTCATCCAAATCAAAGTGAGGAGCGTTTCTAGTGCAATTGCTTTGAGAGATTGCATCGTGTGGCACTAGGTGTTCGTGTTGCAAGCCGGTGTGCTTGTTTCTCTTGAAGGTTGCCACCTCCTAGAGGCGGCTTGGTGGCAAGAGACTTCGTGAATCACGCAAGGAAGCTTGTGTGGTGCTCGAAGAAGAGATTGTGAGAGGTTCGTGCTCACCTTGCGGGGGGATCGTGAAGAGCAACTCTAGTGGGCGTGTCATTGAGCTACCACACTTGTGTGTGGGTTCAAACGGTACCCTCTGAGGGATTGGCTAGAGGACTCACACTGTGTGAGGGACTCGATCGAGCTCCCAACTGTGGGATTTGGCACTGGCCATTAAGCTTGAGGATCATCACTGGGTGATTCGCCAAACCGTGGAACCACTAAGGTGTTGGTCGACACAACGAGGAGTAGGGGGAAGTTGGCAAGCTTCACGAGACCTCGGTAAAAAATCACCGGTGTCATCTTGTGTCCACACTTCGCGGTGGTTTGCATTCTCTTGTTCTCAAGCTTTGTTCTTACATTCATTTATATATCTTGTGCTTGAGATAGAGAAGTAGCTCTTGTAATTAGTAGCTTGTGTAGCTCTCTAATTGCCTTCTTTCTTGTGTAGCTAGAAGTAGAGTTGTTGTAACTATCTAGCTTGCGTAGCTTGTTTAGTTACTTTGCTTAGCTTGTGTAGCTAGGTAATTTGAGCCTTTGGGTTAGGCGTGTGTTGCCTTGTCCATTGTGCATCTAGTGAGCTTAGGGGCTTTGTGATTGTGCTTACTAGAATTATGTAGGAGCTCACCCGTGCTTGAAAGTACTAGTGCTTAGGTTTGTGTGTCCTTGCATTAGAATTGATTAGGAGCTCAAGCTAGGCTTGTCACCTCACTCTTCTTGTGTAGGATCTTTTTTGTGAGGTGATTTAGAGTCTTAGTTAGAGGGGTGAAGTCTTGGCTAGGACGGATAAGTTTAATTCGCATTTGTTTCGGTTAGCCCGGTGCGATTAGTTTTTAAAAGGGACTATTCAACCCCCTCTAGTCCCCATCTCGACCCTTCAACCTCCCAGGCGACATGGTAAAGGATGATGGATAACAAGTAACACAAGCCCTATTCTACATTTTGTTTGGTCGTTCTTATTTGTGTTCGGTCGTCTATAGGGGTGGCACGATTTGGGGCCACTCCAACAGCGCCCGACGGCGCGATCACCGCCTTGCGGAGCGAGGGAGCGGTGGGGTGCCGATGAAGCCTGCGGCGCCGTGACTGACGTGCATCCTTGCGCGGCGCCAGAGCCATGGAGGACGCGCGGATCTGCCGCTCCCAGTGCTGCCGCCCCACGAGAGGCGGCGAAGTACATGGAGAAGGTGTTGACTTTAAGGACCAAAAGGCGAGGTAGGGCGCCGTCATGGCGACGAGGAAGAGCGCCACAGGAACATGGTTTGGTGGACACGAATCAGCGGTGGAGTTGCCTTCTTTCTCCTTCATTTGGCCCACCCGGGCGAAGCCCCCACTTCTGTTGTAGCGGGCTGGAGGAGGGAGATGAAACTGATGAGTGGGGCCCACATGGCGGTGAGATGAGCTACAGCTGCAAGCGCCACCGTGGCAAAACCACTCCACTGCGGCTACCACGTAGGCAAAATCTTGCAAAGTTTAATGTGCTGGTTAAGCGGGGTGATTTAGATGGTATTGCAAAATTTATTGTGTTGGTTAAGCGGTTTTGAAGTTCGTGATAATGGTTAGACACACCCCATTATTTTAGGGGTCAAGTATACTTTTTCCCGTTTTTATTACTGATTACTGGTAATTTGATTTTGGCAAGTGAGTATGTACACATATACTACCAGCAATCATATGTATATGTGCATACTTCTCGTAATTATTGTATATACGTATACTCCCAGGACTAATATGAATGCATGCATACTTCTATTATTAGCCATGTACGTAGCTAGACATACTTTTGACAAGAAAATAATATACCATATACTTTATTCCAAGAAATAGTATGAATACACTCTCTTTATCCTGTATGTACACATATAGACATACGCCCTGTTCGTTTGGCTGGCTGGTTGTGGGCTGGCGCCGATCTTTGTGAGAGAAATTGCGTTGGTAGGCCGGTGGTTGTTGGATGTCTTTGTGAGAGAAAGTATCTTGACCGGGCCGGGTGATAAGCCGTTTAACAGGGCGATACTCGTTTATGAAATATAGCACGGAGTATGTGTACCTTCTTCTCTAACAGCCAATAAAATAGTATGTACATATATACGTATGTGTATATACTCTTCTCAAATTAGTATGTATATATACACTCCAATTCAAAAAGTATGTGTATATACCCTTCACAAATTAGTACGTAGATATATGCACTCCCATTAAAAAGTGTATGTATATATATACTTCTATCCAAAAATATGGCCGCATACTAAGGGCCAGTCTCAATGGGGGTGTCACGAAAGTGTTTCATACACATTAAATGCAAAGACCACATCGGCAAAAATTTTACTTTTGCATGAAACTTCTAGGGGAGAGAAGGAAAGAGTTTCACCATGGTGAAACCTTTGGACACTTGTTTCACATGCGTTGGAAATTGTGTGAAACCCCCATTGAGACACAAATAGAGTTTCACCATGCAACTATGTAATTAAACCATGCAATGAGAGAGAGGTTGTGGGCATCCGGCCTACGACGAAATCAACAATATCTTTCGGATGTCGGCATGTTTTTTCTTTAACGCCTCAGTCAATCCAATCTTGGCCGTCACTTTGCGAGCCCAGTCCATCCGGCACGCAGCGTCTTAGACGCCTCTGCGTAAACTTCGCCGTCGGCAGATTCGTCCTCCTTGACGCCTTAGTCGACAATGTTAGTCTCTCTCTCGATCGAGGACCTCTATGTAACATAATTCTCTTTCGAGTCTTATCGGGCGGCGTCTAGATTGTTGAGATATTAGGCAATTTTCAGATTAATTTCATAAAATAAATCATGATAAATAGATCTACTAGATAAAGCATGTCAAGCATACTAGCATAGCATAACGCATAACCGATCATAGCATAGCATAAACGCATATCATAGATCATAACATGATTCAACGACAAATAGCATAGCATGATCATAGCAACAGGTGTAAGCACAACTAGCACACGGGATAGATTGGATAGATAGCATAGCATGATCATAGCAATGAGGTGTAAGCACAACTAGCACATCCCATACACCGAGATAGATTGAACAAATTAAACATGATTAAAACAATAGGATTAGATCATGGATGTAATACCTGCCCGATGTAGAAGTACTTGGTGGTGAAGAAGCATACGACGATTGCACGAGCTTAGTCGATGGCGGTCCTTGCTTTGGCGATCCTGTGAAAGATTTGGGAGCGAAAGGCTTTAAGAGCGTTTCCCAAAAACCTTATTTGCCTTCTCCGGTGCGGGATCGCAAAGAGTCAAACGGTTCGGAGACCACCTTTCGCCCGACCCACCCATGGTGCACGTAACGATCGGGCTGGAGATTGGCATTTACGGACAGCAGCAAGTGAGAAGAGGAAAATACTATTTTACTACTTTAGGATTTTCTAATTGAAACTCCCAATTGTAGTTGTTATATTGTATCTATTCCCGGGAGGCTTGGTACAAATATATAGGGAGGAAAACTCCCTACCTCCACATCAACTAGCAATATGGTACTAATTGATATTGCACCTCCCACCTTTACTCATGGGCTGAAATAATAAAGCTCATTAGGGAACACAAATATTGGGCCTTTGAGATTTATCAAAATTTCTTCATATCAATTTTAGGGAACTTATTCATATATAAATTCTAACATAGATACAGCTTGCCTGCTAGGTACAACCTCCCCTAGTAATTAGCATCATCGGAAAGATCTTTAAATCTAGTTTTTTAACAAATTTATTTGAAAATTTAAATGTTGCACGTATTTTCTATAAATTGAGTCAAACTTTTGGCACGCATCTCACGGCGTCACTCTTTTAGGGACAGAGGGAGTACGCAGATCAGGTTGAGGAACTCAAAATATCTAATTGGTCTGATGAGAATGTTCTATCATCATCATTATTACTATGCATCCAAACACGGCGAGTCTGGTCTTGTTCTAATTCTAATAATAATACGTCTAAACGGCGAAGTCGGCATCGTCAACACCTGCAGTCCCCCGATCCTTCAGGACGGGTACTACGACGACGACAGCGCGGTGATCTGCCGCTGAAGCTGTCGGTAGAGGCAGTAACTCCGGTCAAGAACCTCCTGTTGCGATTCCGATTCCTTCTGTAGCACACTTCGTGGTGGGACCCACAACCGATGTCATGGGCCCCGCCACCACATGTGGCATCATATGCACCAGTCGGCCGACCCACCCATGGATTGCATGCAGCCACATACGTGGGAGACGTGTGTGGACATTTACTCGAGCTACTTCTCTGGCACAAGTTCCACGAATCTGCAGCGAATCTGCATTCACCTAGGTTTTCGTCTTGATCTTCTTACGCATCCGACGGCCGAAATCAACAATATCTTTCGAATGTCGGGCATTTTTTTCTTTAACGCCTCGTCAATCCAATCTTGGCCGTCACTTTGCGAGCCCAGTCCATCCGATGCACCCGTCTTAGACGCCTGCGTAAACTTCGCCGTCGGCGATTCGTCCTCCTTGGCGCCTTAGTCGACAATGTTGTCTCCCCTCTCTCGATCGAAAACCTCTATGTAACATAATTCTCTTTCGAAGTCTTCGTCGTCGTCTAGATACAGCTTGCCTGCTAGGTACAACCTCCCCTAGTAGAAATGAAAAAAATAAGACTAACCTAATGTTAACCTCCCTAGTTTTCAAAAGCGATGAGCGTGAGGAAGAAGAGGGTCAAGCGTATAAGTGGTACAAAATTAATCCGCGGTCTTAGGGGTTGTTTGGTTTAAAAAGTCCTAGAATTCTTTAGTCCTAGAGACTTTTACAAAAAGTCCTTCAAGAAAGCCCAGAGAAAAAAGTCTCTTCTTATTTGATTTTTAGGGACTTTTTTTAGGTTGTAAGGGACTAAAAAAGTCCCTCAACCAAACAATCCCCTTAGAGCAACTCCAACAATTTGGCATTTGGAGTTGGTATTCTCGAATTTTGTCAAAAAGCTCCAAAAATTCTCTCCAACGGTTTGGCATTTGAAGTTGGCAAATTAGTGGCGTTGGCAAATCAGGGCCACGCGGCACGCAAAAATCCGCGCTCTATGACGTTTGGCATTCGCGGTGCATCCGTATGTATTAGAAGAGGTGGAAGGGCATAAACATAATTTTTTTTTTACGCCTCGGGGCTCTGACGGAAGTTTTCAAAAGGTGTAAGGACATAAACATAATTTTATTTCTCTCTTAGAGTCTTAGGGTTCTTGATGTACTAAGTTTGGTAAGTGAATTATACGAGAACTATTGGAGATAAACTCTCTTTTGATTTGGCATTTGGATTTGGAAGTTGGCAAACAAGGGCAATTGCCAAACAAGGAACTGTTGGAGTTGCTCGTTTCATATGTAACGAACGTACAAGATACGTTAACTCTTCTACATGTTCTAAAAGAAACTGATTTGTCACGTTCAACCAAAAATGTTTATATTAGAGCTATAATAGGATAAATACAATGGTCACAAATTCTATGGGGTGCGGTAAGTATATCCATCACACATCATGTGTCAACAAACCAACCACATATGGTTTCGTCGAGGGGGCTCACGGCGTAATGGCAAAGGTTATTAGTTGGGAGGCTCCCACCCACGGTTCAAATTACAGGCGCGACATATTATCCTAGGTTATTTCAGGATTTTTCGACGCTACATTAAGTGGTAGGTGATGTCCCCCTCGACATTGAGGCGTGCGTGGTGACTTCATAAAATTCGAGATTTATTGGTGTTGAATGTCTACGTTGTACTGTGTAATTAAAAAAACCACATATGATTTCTCAAAAGAATCTAATCGCGCATGCAATTAAGGATCTACTACATAATGTTTTCCCATTTATCCTATTCTATAGTATTGAAAATAAAAAATCTTATAATATATATTTTACCCATATATTACCTAAAGAAAAAAAAAACCGCTTACCACTCTATTTCATAGTATCGTAGTAAATCCGTAAATAATGTGGAAAAGATACCATACCTATTACGATCCTGATATTGTAAAAAAAAAAATGCTGCTCAACATGCTCAATTAGGGAAAAAAATTTGTTTTAAGAGCATCTCCCATAGTTCCCAATAAAGCCTCCCAATTTAGGATTTGTTTTTTTTTTTTTTTTTTTTTTTGGCAAGAATACAAAAAACTCATCTCTAAGATCCCAATCCCAACCCAATCTTTTGGCACTTGAAAAAAAATCACCGAAAGCGAGGATATATCCGCGCATCTTCGGTCTGTCTAAGGTGGAAGGGCGTGGAAAACAATTAAAAAACAAAAAAGCTTTCCAACTACAAATGTATAAGAGAGAAAAAATATACTCCTCGTTTTTGGACATGGTTTGAGTCAAACATTGAGAATATAAATTATCAATAACTTTTTTAAGTTGTTGGGTTTGTAAATGTGAAGATTATATGAATAGATTTGTCTTAAAAATACTTTGATAAAAGTATACGTATATCATATTTTAATAAATATTTTTATAATAACAAGATGTCAAAGTTTTTTTTTTTTTTTTTTTTGAGACCGTATTGCTGTCTTAAATGACATCTAATACCAAACCCAGAGGGAGTATACGATATATAGCTTCCTGATGTCGTCTTTAATATTTGAGAAGTGAACAGTTATTGAAAATTATTGAAGATGGTGTTGTTTATTCATTCTAATACTTTTTGGGGAGTTAGTTTGAAAATCTATGATTTTGACAAGAAATTCTAGGAAATCTTGTTGGAGATGCTCTAAGTTAGTTGAATCCCGCCTGGCTTCCCAATTAATTGATCTGCAACAACCAACGAGTGATTGAGTTTAGTAGTTCCTTACAGAAAAAAGATTGACTCTAGATAAATACAAGATATAGGAAGAAAGGTAATGCTTTCTTTTTTCATTTTTGATCTGTAAATTTACATGCAGCGACTTTGGAATAAACTGTTGACAACCAAATCAACGAATCAGGAGACAAGCGAATTGGCTTGTAGTCCAATGGTAGGGACGGTCCGGTGGGACGCTACCCACCGGGGTTTAAATCCCGGTGCTTACACCTTTCTTGGGATTTTCCCGGGATTTCGGCGTTGTGCATTAAGTGGTAGCGGCGTTCCCGTCGGCGACGAGGCGCCTATGGTGACTTCGAGAATCTCCGGATGTGCGGCTGCCCGGTCCGCCGAAGGTGCTCATAGGGGTAGGGTTTGCGTCACGTGTGTTCATAGGGGTGAGTGTGCGTGCGTGTTGTGAGTGTCTGCGTTGTCTTGTGTAATTCTCAAAAAGCGAATCGGGGAGACAATGATCTCATCCTTAGGACATTCTCTATGAGAGTTTACGAGAGTTTTTATGGGGATTAAATAAGCTGACGTGGCAAAATATAAACAAAGCAAGAGATGAAAACAAAAATGATGGGGACGAAATAAGTGGGTGTTTGGTTTAGAAGTCCTTTGACTTTTTTTTTTAGTCCCCAGGACTTTTTAAAAAGACTTTCTATGAGGGTCTTTTAGGGACTTTTAACTAAAAACAGTAAAAAAATCCTACCATGTTTGGTTTGGTAGGAACTAAAAGGAATTTTTTTAGTCCCAACACACAAAAAAAAGTCCCTAAACCAAACATGGTCTAAGGGTTTACAGCCTTTCCAACACATGTGAGTCTTGTAAAAGGGACTTTATTGATCCAGCAGACGAATTAGTATGTTGATTGTCTATCTAATCGGATGATTATTGTTCACTTGTGTAAAAACATCGACATCGCACGAACGGACATTGGTCGTTCCCCATACCGATGATTAACCATGTATCTTAACCAAATCAATCCATGAGAAATTGCAGCTCAATCATTTCGCGTCGTGAACAAACAAATCCTTGTTCCTGCCACACACACCCCACCAACACCAACACCAACACCAACACGGCAACACCACACGTCCACACCCACCCACCCACCCACCCCACCCCGTGGCGGTCGAGAGCCATGACTGGCATGGAGACACTGGTGTCCGCCGCCGTTGCAGCGCAGGTGGCTCGTAAGATAACAGACTACGCAGAAGAAGAGATCGAGCTATGCTGCAGCTTCAACGGCGACCTCGAGCATATGAAGAAGACGCTGTCCAACATGCAGCCCCAGCTGAAGCGAGCCGAGGACAATTCCTTTGGGAGTGACAGGGAAAGCGTCCGGGAGTGGCTTCGCCTGATGAAGTCCGTCGCCTATGACATCGAAGACATCCTCGACGAATACTACTACCGCAACCCCAGTGAGCAATTTGACGAGATCTGCTGCATCGCCTGTGCTCGGAAGGTAACAAATATTTGTTTATTTCTACTTAGCCAGCCCCAAAGAAGGTTATATAGTACTCCGTATAATTTTGCTAGGGAAAATTTCAAAGACTAAGGCCTTGTTTAGATGCATCCTAAATTCGATTTTTCACCCTTTCTCCATCACATCAATTTTTTGAACTCATGCATGAAGCATTAAATGTTGGTAAAATATATAACTAATTACACAGATTAGTTGTAAATCGAGACGAATCTTATAATTGGATAATATTTACCAAATACAAACAAAAGTTGAAAAATTTATAATCTAAACATGGCGTAAGTCAGAGGTCGTGTGTCAAAATGAACTTACATGTCCAGGCTAACCATTTGACTACCATCAGGCCTTAAGTTCTGTTGTATCAAATAGCCGTAGATCCTGATTTCAAAAATCACTCATTTTTTTGATAAAAGGAATATATTGATTCCAGCATTCACATTCAAGGAAAAAATGCTTACGGTCACAAGTTTCCACTTAAACAAAAAACACAAATCGAGAGCAAAAGCTCCGAACAGACCCAGGTAGCAAAAAGCCACAAGTCCAGCATACTACAGAACATCCTCAGCTACAAAGCACCGCTTGTCAAGCCCCAGACTTTAAGTTTCCATCCTCGTATAGTTCTTCCAAACTATGAACCAAAAAAGCTTTAGCGCCAAGCCTTCTAAACACACACAACCCTCTTTCAACAGTCTTTCCTCTTACTCTTGAGACAACTTTGACCATTGTCTGGCCTAGAAAGTTTCCTTGAAGATTACCTACAAAAGGAAAGTTAGTAATCTTTCTTTGGAACACTGCATCATTTCTATTCAGCCATAAGACCCAATAGATGATAGCAACTCCAGCAATCATTTGGTTTCTTTGCACTGGAGCAAATCTCTAATCCATGCACCAAACAGATGCAAGGTATTCCTTGGTGGTTGAACATTAAAAGTAATAATAAAAATCATAGTCCACACAAATCTGGCCACAAGACAATTGAAAAAAAAAATGTTGGATGTTTTCATCCAGACCACAGAAATCACACCTAGGATCCCCTTTCCATCTTCTCTCCAGTAAATTGTCCTTCGTTAATAATACCCCTCTTCTTAAGTACCATAGGAAAATGTTAATTTCAGAGACAACTTTGCTTTCCATAAAACCTATTTACCTAACAATTTATCTTTTTTTCATGATCTCTTTGTACATCAATTGGGTCAAATAAAAATCCTATTTTCTCTGTGTGCCAACTGCCAAATAAAGATATTTTTATTATTATTCAGGTTAACCAATAGCACTAAAGAAACTAGTTTAAACCACTCTTTCAGTCTTTCCCCCATTAAACCCCTTTTGAATGATACATTCAGTGGGGACGAGCTAAGCACACTAGCTACCGACACCCCTTTCGTCTAACAATCCTATACAAATATGGGAGCAATTGTTTCACAAAAAAAAAAAATGGGAACAATTGCATTAGTGGTTGTTGATCAACCCGGACATCTTCCCAACATTAGACCTGACCAGAAATGAGAGTCACCAGGGTGTTTTTCAATGTGGGACAAGCACTTGTCTTTGACGTATTTTCTTCTAAGAACTTCTTGCCATAGGTCGTCCTCGTTGAAAAGCCTGAACAACCATTTACTAAGTAAACATTGTTCTGTACTTCCAAATTTATAATTCTAATTCCCCCACCCATACATACACCTTGGTTTATAGTGTACCCCATTTTGCTAGCCTATACTTCTTCTTGTGTTCGTCACATTGCCACGAAAAACTTGGATATTTAGTAATCCAGCCTTTTCCTTACCCCTTTAGGGATAGCAAAAAATGACATCATGAACATCGGTAGACTTGACAAAGCCGAGTTAATTAGAACTAATTTTCCCCCGAAGAAAGAAGTTTCCCTTTCCAACTAATAAGCTTCTTCTCAAAGCGCTCTTCAATCGACCTCCAATGCTTATTTGAAAGTTTTCAAAATTGCATTGGGATCCCTAAGTACCTGAAGGAAAACTCCTCTCTACACAGCCAAAAAGCTCCATGTACTCCTCTCTTCATTCCTTTGCTGCCCCAAAGCAAAACAGTTTGCTCTTATGGAAATTGATTTTAAGACCCGCCAACTTTTCAAAAGCTACTATTATCAATCGACTGCCAAGGATTGATATTAAGATGTACTCCTCAATTAAGATTGTCTTCGCAAATCACGCATGATTCATATGCGCTTGTTTGGTTGCATTCAATGCCCGTGGGTTGGGACTAGAGCCATTGAGGTGGAAAATTAATTCATTTCTCACCTCATTCCGTTCCAACACGCGTAGTTTGGGGTGGATCATCCAAAAAGTCCCTTAGGCTAGTTTCAATGCATAGTTTTATGGCATAGCTTATGAAACTCTCTCGTTTAATGACCTTGTCAAGTCAACAATTTTGTTAATGTGACACCTTATTTAATGTGCATGACATCCCCGATGAAACCTGCATTGAGACTAGGACTTTCGATGCCAAGTAAATAGCCGTACATAGCTTTCGATGCGGCATTACTTTACGAGTTTGGCCAGGACTCAGATGCCCAAGCAGGTGTCCTAACCCTTTTTGAACTACCGAAACTATAAAAACAACATTATAACTAAAGAAAACATTGCCTGGCTGTGTTCTAAGGCCCTATTTTGTTAATTAGTACTAGGACCTTTTTTAGTCCTAAGACTTTTGGAAAATGTCCCTCAAGGAGGTACTTATAGGGACTTTTAGCAAAAACAAATCCTAAAAACATCCCCCTATTTGGTTTTCTAGAGACTTTTTTAGTCCTATCACAAAAGGTTCGTAGAACCAAACACCACCTAAAAAGCTTTGTTATGTCTATCTACTACAAAGACTTGTGTAGCCCAATTCCAACCCTATTACAATTCTAAAAAAAAAGTAAACTGCAAAAAATAAATCCTAAACTGAAATGTTTGACTGTTTTTTGATAATGGAATATTAAAAATTCAAGGACAATACATCAAGCTAATACAAAGCCTTGAAAAGTTGCTCACAAACTCTGGCTAACAAAATCTCAAAAAAAAAAAAAAAAAATCTGACTAACAAGAGGAACACAACCAAAATTATAAGGAAAAAAAAACACGAACAATTTAGTGATCATCAATCAGTAAACTAGATCGCACGTTTTTGTTGAACATAATTGATAGGTGCACTGCCTTTTCATTCAGTAGGAAGCAAAGCCTGAATATTTACAAAGAGTTAAAAAAGGGGTAGAGAAATAAAAATTGCATGATCCAGCGAAGAGCTACTGGAACTCTTCTTGGGCTAGCATAGCACCTGTACATCATTGATGATCACTTGCAAGAGTTCCTGCGTGGTGCCCACATTATTTGTCAAAGACTCGCCTACATAGAGTGCACCGAGCGGAGACCCATCGGCCCCCTCCCTCCCGACTCCGGCGAGCTCTCTAGAGAGAGGGCTGGGTGAGGGGCCCTGATATGTAGCTTGTATTTAGTACCTTTAGTTTGTTTTAAAAGTCTTCCGTGGTGGTTCTCCCGTTGTGGTTTTGCCCGTCCTGGTTCGTCGTTGCCATTGTGGCCGCCATGGATGCCATGGTCGTCTCGTCGCCCGATGCAGCCAAGGTTAGTGGTAACAAAATAAAATCGATCTCCTTCTTTCCACCCGGCAGACCTCCCCACCATCTCCCCGATTCCGCCTCCACCAACGAGATTTGCTCCCCTTCGGCTCCACTACCTCGTCGCCCGCATCCGTTTCTCTACAATAGCCGTCGGTTCTGGTGCTTCCTGCTGATGCATGGCTGCTCCTCGATGGTGGCGGTACGACTGCTCCGTCCTCACCTAGGATCGGGCCCGAGCTTCTTCAATCGCCGGCGAAGTCTTCTACCGAATCTTCCGGTGCCCGGTGTGCTTGTTCTTCGCAAGCTCTCCGTCCCATCTTCAACCTACACTTTGCGAGGTCATCCACCGACATCCATGCGTCCTTGACACCCCTGCGACCCCTCGCCGACGGTTCCGCCATCGCCATCGCCATTGTAGCTGCTGCAGTCCTCAAGCAGGACTTAGTTGTAATTTGGTCTTCTTTGAGGACCTTTATGTAAAATGGCTGTTGTGATAATATAATATATGTGTTTCTTGCAAAAAAAAAAAAAAAAAAAAAAAAAAAAAGAGACTCGCCTACATTTTTTTCTTCCATATATTCTAAGAAGCGTATGTTGTTAGGCCACCCATATATCTCGAAAAAAAGTACTTGGCCGCAATTATTTTCAGTACTCGTTGCAACACCATATAAATGTCTACCTCCCTCTTCATCCTTTTAAGAAATATAAGTGCCCTGTAGGTGGTAGTATCCATTGTGGATCATTGGACTCCAACCTTGGCACATCTTCTCGTGGCTTCAACAATGCATGCGATGCAAAATCACCAAGAGTAACAAGTAAAGAGGCTCAGTAAATGTCATAGTTAATATTTCCCTTAATCTTAAAGTTAATGGTTTCCTTAATCTTCAGTTAATACTTAGCAAATGTTTCATCTAAAAAGGATTATTCTATTTACAATTCAATGGAATTTCTACATAGAAAATAGGCAAGCATTTTAAACTTAAAGATAAGTTTCAAGATGCATAATTAACATCCTCAATGTATTTCAAATTTAATATGACTTCTAAAAGTTTAAGCTTTACTAGAATAGCACACTGGGTTTTCTATAAAGGATAAATAGGAATCATTTTTAACTTACAAAAACCCCTTGCAGGATTTTAGACTAATAAATACAATTTAATAGGAATTCGTTCTGAATTCTATAAGTTTAGCGTGACCAAAAAGGGGCACTAAATTTCTAGAAAGAAAAAAAAAGAAACCATGTTTATTAACTTAGAAATCTCTGAGGATTCTAGTCTTCAAATATGGAAGATATATACTTCCACAAATTTGGGACATTAGGGGAAATTACCATTTTGTGAAAAGCCTTTCCCTTTCAGTGTAAAAGATAAAAATTTCCAATATACTTATTCAGAGAAGTTACGAGTTATCAACTTCTCACCTTTTGCTAATTTGAGGGAAAACATGGACCTATCTTAGTTAAGTCCTGGTATTAATGTGAAGGTTGGTATTTTCCTGAGCCAATTCTTAAATATGCAGGTTCCTTTACTGTGCTCATCAATGTCGATGTCAAATCCAGCATTGATGAGAATTTTCATGGTTCACAAAATGAAAACTGAGAGGCGGAGGTTGCAAAAGGAACTAGCGGCACCTGCTGCATATGGTTTCCATGAAATCATAAATTCACCAGGAAACAATTTTGAGGAGAACGAAACAACTTCACAAGCAAATGGTACTGCAATAATTGGGCGGGACAAGGATGTGGAAAATATCATGGCTATGGTAAGGGTAAAAAAGTACATGATAATTACCATACTTGGAGCTGTGGGTTTAGGGAAAACAACTCTCGCCCAACTAGTTTACAACCATGATGAAACAAGTAAAATTTTCAAAACACAAAAAATGTGGATTCATGTGCCCAAGGGTAAGGCCAGTCTCAAATATATTGGGACATACATGATATCACGTGATGGTGGGCAGATCCATGAAAATATGACAGAAGAAGATATTATGAAAGGTGTTGGTGCAATGCTAAATAATTATGATAGCTACCTAATTGTACTGGACGGGTTATGGAGTGCAAGTGAAAATGCACTGCAAAAATTGAAGGAGATGTTAGCAAAAGGGAGCAAGAAAAATTTCAAGGTCATAGTGACCACTCACAGTGAAAAAGTGGCTGCACTGATGTCTACCAGAAACCTACCTGCATATAAACTGGATACTTTACCTGAAGCTAGTATTATGACCATATTCTCTCAAAGGGCAATGGCAAGTGCTGATGAAATGGACATTATTTCCCAGCACCCACTGTTTTCGGACATGTTTAAGCAGTATGGAAAGAAAATTATTGAAAGGTGTGAAGGGGCACCATTAGTAGCTAATTTCCTTGGATCGGTGGTCAATTCAGGACGAATGTCACGGCAATGGGGTGATTATTGGGCACCTGCAAGCATTGAAGAAATGTGGAAATTAGAAGAAGATTTTGATAACAATAGATGCAACATTTCATTGTTTCTTCCATCCCTCAAGCCCATATACTATAATATGCACAATGAGTTGAGATTATGTTTTGTATATATCTCAATCTTTCCTAAAGGAGCTGCCATAGATAAGAAAAAAGCTTATCCAACAATGGATTGCACTTAACATGATCGAGCCCAGCAAACATGGCAACTTGCGACCTGAGGAAACTGCTGAGGATTATATAGAGCAACTTAAAGAAATGTATTTCCTTCAGGTGTGGATACACTCTTTTCTACTTAAACTATTTTGCACAACATTAATGAATGAACCCAATATCCATGTTAAGCCCGATGAAGTTTAGTAGTTAATATCTATGATGGCGCATGCTATAAAATGGGGAGGCACACTTCTGATTAAGTGGATGTTAGACATCAAAATAAACAACACTACGAATGACTATATTGTAGAAATGTCCCCTTACAATAGTTCAACTAACTAGGTTTTATGTGGTACAAGAGTTCCAGGCCTAAGATATATTAATGAAATGAAGCCTATAGAGATCATGATTTTAACTAATCACGTCCATGCAAAACATGAACCAAATATAAGCATACAAGATGTCTAGAGGCAAAAGTTTAGCTAGCAAACAATATTTTTCCCGTCTCAATGCAAACTGTCAAAGGTTAATAATGGCTTGGAAGAGTAATGATAGATGATCAAGACTAGGAACAGTTATAGGTTTCTTTGCTGACAATTCAGTTTTTATGCAAACTAATCATACCTTTATAGCTAATATCTGCATTTCTTTATTCAGATTACAGCCCAACATTCCCCAGTAAATGAGAAGGTACTCCATGTGCATAACTTCGCCTATGAACTTGCTAGGTCTGTTGGCAGCAAAGACATCCTAGTGATTTCTGATGCTACAACTAAGAAAGAAGCAAAACAGAGCAGCTACGATCATGATTATCGCTACAGTCAGGATTATCGTTATGCACAACTCTCGACACCCGTCCTTCTGTCAGTAGATCCAAAGAATTCAATTAATAAAGCAAGGTCATTAATTTTGAAAACCCTAGAATCAGAAAGGTCTTTTTGTTAGTCAAGTAATATCAGAAAATAAATATTTGCGAGTACTGGATCTCAGTGGATGTTCCATTTGCGAATTACCAGATTGCATTTTCAAGTTGAAACATCTGAGGTACCTTGATGCTTCAGGATTGCCCATTACAATACTCCCACCAGAATTGGGTAATCTGGTGAAGCTAGAAACACTGGATGTTTCAGGAACCAATCTGACATTGGTGCCCAGTTGTATCAGCAGTTTGAAAGTCCTAAATTATTTGAACCTGAAAGGATGCCAGAACCTTCAACAGCTGCATAGTCTTGATGAGCTCCATGAACTATGTTATCTGAATTTGTCAGGCTGCCTTTGTGTCGGAAACTTACCAAGATCCCTTCAGGAGTTTAAGAACCTTTGTTTCTTGAACCTTGCTGATGTTCATATATTGCCTGAAGGATTACTACAATCAGTTGGGAGCCTCACATCTTTGGAGGATTTGATATTAAGTGGCTTGAAACTCCAAACTCTTCCTGATATTTTTGGTCAGCTTTCATCCCTTCAGTTTTTGAATCTGTCACGATGTTCTACACTGCAACAACTACCTCAGTCACTCTTTGACCTTCGTAGTTTAAAAGGTCTGGATCTCTCATTTTGCTCTGGTATTAAAGACATCACTGAATCATTTGGAAGGCTTTACTCCCTTACATCCCTAAACCTTTCAAGCTGCTGCAGCCTTAGGATTCTGCCAACAACTTTTGGTGACCTTATTCATTTAGAAGAACTCAATCTATCAGAATGTACTGCACTTGCAAAATTACCGATATCATTTCGTAGACTTGAACATCTTCATGTTCTTAAACTATCAAGATGTGGGCATCTTATAGAACAAGTCAACCATCTCAACAATAGCTTAGAGCATCTAGAGCTGACATTTTGCCCAGGCATCAATTTGCAATCCGATCTTTTTAGTTATTTAACAAGACTGAGGATATTGGACCTCTCTAATTGCTCTCAGATGGAGATTGTTATTGATACCCCTGCAAATTTAGAAGTTCTAGTCCTAGCGAATGTTGCTCTTCCATTGGATCTTAATTTTCTAACTCAGCTCCAGAACCTTGAGAAACTGGATATTACTGATGCTACATTGAGTACGGCGGCACTGTCAAACCTGAAACATATCTTTGGTTGTATGCCTATGCTCAAGTCTGTTGAGACAAACAATTTGGATGTTTATTCCATTCTACCATCAAGGATTAAAATCTCAAGAGTGATGGATTCCCTCACTGGTGTGGAAAGTTCAAATGTCAGAGACAGAGAAAATACTGATGGGAGGCAAACTACTTCAGGTATTAGTTACGGAGAATTTATCTATGGTAGCTACACTTCTGCTTGAAATCTATAACTCAATCTCAATAGACCTTGCAGATGAATAGTAGTAGTGCAATGTGCTTTTGGAAAACAGAACACTTTCTATTTTCTGATTAATAAGATGGAGCAACAAATGTGAATAACTTGCCATAATGAGACCAAGCAAAAATCCAGAATTGTCTTATATTCAGTTTCAAACCATCTACGATCATGCCTGGCCATTTTGGAACTATTTTGCGAAATTTCTACATGTTCTGAATCCCAAAACATAATGTTTTTTTTTTATAACATACATTGTTGACAACTTTGTCCCAATGCAGTAGTAGAAGCAGGAGGGCCAAACACTTCTGCTGAAGGATCAGATCTGGTTGGGCACTCATCTTCAAGCAGTGAAGAGATAACTGAAGATACTTCTGCTGAGAATGGAAATAGAGACCTGACCTCCAGCACTAACTCAGATGCAACTAAAGTTGATGCACTTGAAGATAATGCTAATGTAAGTTTATCCTCTGATATTATTGACCGCAGCTCTCCTGTTCGAGCACAAGAAAAATATTAATGACCTTGGGGTCGACGGCGGGTCGGTGGCGGTGTCACGGCGCAAGTCGTTACCCGTTAGTGGAGTGCAGAGGACGAAGAGGTGGCGGGAGCCTCTGCCACCGGTGGATGCAGGGGGCTGCGGGGCGGAGTGGCGAGATGCTGAGGTCGGTAGCGGCAAGCGCGAGAGCACCGGCGGGGGTTGGGGGTGGGGGCGTGGCACCGAAGAGGAGTCAATCATTCGTGTCTGTTGCTGGCCTCTCGCTTGTGTGTTTGCTCGGTAGTTTTGGTTTGGTTTGCATTTGCTGCAAAAGCTTGGCCCTCATCGTCCATCAACATATTTGATGGATTCAATAAATTCCATAATGGCAAAAACGTATGTTCGGCCCGGCCTAAAATTTCATCATCATCTTGAGAGCTTCCTCCATATGAATTCATCGTAAATGTTGTGTGTGTGTTTTTGAAAAATATCGGGAGCAGGCCCAGCGTCGCCCTCCCGCCGCGCGGGCGACTCGGGCGGCGGCGAACCCTGCCGCCGCCGCCACTCCACAGCACCCATCCCTCCACCTCGCCGCTGCGGAGGGCGCCGGCGGGGAGGCTGCGCGGCCCGGTGGCGGCGGCGGCGGGGCTTTCCCCCATGCCGCTCGCGGCGTCAGTGCGGGGGCGGTGTCGACCTCGGTGTCCACACCCCCACCCACCACCACCACCACCACGGCTTGAGAGCTCCGGCAACAAGGAAGGCCGCCGGCGAACTTTGGGCGCGGATCCATGTTCTGGGCAAGGATCTTGTCTCAGCGTGGTCTTCCCGTCGCCCTGCCCGTCTCGGTGGGACGGGCCGCCGCCCGCGGCACGGAGGTGCCGGCCTTCTTACGGAGCGGTGCGGCTGCCCCATGGACGGCGTGCTTGGGACGCCCGCCCCTGTGACCTGCTGCTTTCGGCCCCGAGCTCGAGCCTCCGTCGAGCTCAAGGGTGGGGGCGGCGGCCGTTGGGCCTTCCGCGGCTCGTGGCCACCTCGGTGCTCCCCCGCGGATCTTCACGCCCCTGGCGTCTTTGGAGTGCGGATGTGCGCGCTCTCCTTTGGATGGCGCTTGGGAGGTGCCGCTTTGGCCACCGCGGTATGGCGGCGACGGACGGCGACCGTGGCTCCCCCCTTGGGCGTCTTTGGTGGGCGGTTGTGCCTAGCGAGCACACCGGTGTCCCGGCGGGATGTCGGTGAGCTCGGGACTCCAATCGGTGACCTCTCCTGCGGATCCCCGGCTCTCCTTTGCAAGATCCCCTCGGTGCGTGCTCGCGGCTTCCGTCTTCGAGGGAGATGAATGTGGGTTGTTGTGTATGGGCTTACAACGGGTTTGTTCCCGGTTTTTTGCGAGTCGGGCCATAGCTCATGGGTTTGGGAGCCTAGGCGAAAGCCTTGCACGCGATCTTGTACGTGTCGTCGACGGCGGCGCCTCGGGCGCCGTTCACCTTCTTAGAGGCGTCGACATTGACTCCCCCTCATTTGAGGGCTTGACCCTTTCCTCCGGTGAAAACCTTGCTCCGCTTCTCCGGAGCCGGTGGTGGTGGCGGCGTCGGTGGCGTCGTGTCCCTCTTGAGAGCACCACTATGGAGGGCGATTGCAGCCCCTACCCACTTCACTTTGCCCTCCTCTCCTTGGTCCTATTGCCACCTTGAGCTCTCATTTCCTCCCCCCTCCTACCCCCTCTTCCTTGGTGCTTATGTTTGTTTTTCCCCTCCTTGTGTGCCCTCCTTGTTTCTCCGGGTGTGAGTCGATCATAGCCCCGGGGGTGTTGTCGTTCCTAGATGAGTGTCCGCCCGCGGCGCCCTCGCTCCATCGGCGCTCTCTTTGATGGCGCCGGGGAAATCTTATGCCGGGTGTTGTTGCCACCGCTGCCGCCATTCCCTTCTAAGGCTTCCTCCCCGTGGCTGGTGTTGAATGGCGATATGTGGGCTCGGATGTGCTGTGTACCTCACCATCAGTTTGAAAGGAGGTCGCCGTGTCCAGTGATCTTAGGTTTGCGTGTCCTTCACCACTCTTAGTCCCCTCTCCGCTGGCCTGGTCCTCAGATGGAGGATGACAGTGGAGTGGCGCAGTTACGAGGTTTGGCGCAAGACACATGGATCAAAGTGAAACCAACGAGTATGTTGTTTGGCGGTGGCGCAAATCGACGAGCGGCTGGCGTCTCTTGGTCTAGGCTTACCCTCGTGTGCGTTTGTGTTGTTGTTGATAGTGGTGTTATGTTGGTGTTCTATCTCTACCTCCTCTCTGTGTTGTGGAGTTTGGCAAAGGCCAAATACTTTTTTTAGATAATGGATAATAAAATCCGGCCTCTACATACAGGGATGTACACAGCCCATTATTACAAAGTTTGGAATAAAGAAAATGAATACACAGGTGCGAGCCAAGTGTCTGTGACAAAGACATTGGAACTAAAGCAAACGGAAAATATGCTTCCACCCTTGATTGGAAATATCTAGAGCAACTATCTCCAATAGCATGCTCAATGAAACGAGGGTGTCCTTTGCTTGCTCAGCACGCTGCAACTGAGCCCAGAAGCACATCCAATAAGCTCCCCTGAAGATAACCTGCATAATAGAGTTAGATTTCAATTTTTTAAAAATCGTGTCATTACGACATCTCCAGATGGCCCAGAATAAAGCTGCCACACCAACCCAGATCAGCGGCTTAGAATCTTTATGTTGATTATGCAGCCAATTACCAAACATATGGTTAATAGAAGCGGGTTGGGTAAGGTTAGTAGCATAGAAAATAATCCTCCAAATCATTTTGGCAAAAGGGCAATCAAAAAAGAGGTGTTGGATAGACTCATTCATATTACAACACTCGCATTTCTGACTCCCTTTCCAATTTTTCCTAGCAAGGTTATCCTTTGTCAAAATGACACCTCTTTGGACAAACCAGAGAAAAATTTTAATTTTTAGAGGGATTTTCCATTTCCAGATTCTCATATGTTGGAATGGTGGATTTGTATCTATAGCATTAAGATACATAGATCGAACGGAGAAAATTCCAGTCCTGGATAATGGCCATCTAAAATAGTCATTACCATCCACCAGTGCCACATTAGAAACCTGAGCTACTAGACTTAGCCACTCAGAAAGATTATTATCCACTAAAGATCTCCTAAATGAGATATTAGGAGGGTTAGAGGACAAAACTTTCGAAACTGTAGCATGTCGATCCCTTGCTATATTAAATAAGCTCGGGTATCTAAGTTTGAGTGGCTTATCACCTAACCAAGTATCTTCCCAGAACCTTGTATTGGTTCCATCTTTAATTAGGAAACAACCTTTATCAAGTACCTCATCTTTAATATGCACGAGGCCTCTCCAGAAATGAGAGTCATTGGGTTTGGCTGACACTTGGGTTAGGGTCTTGGAATTTAAATATTTATTCCTTAACAAGGATTGCCGGTACCATCGTATTTATAAGGTTGACAATCCATTTTGCCGGTAAACATTTGTTATGTAGGTATAAATCAATAATTCCAAGCCCACCTTGATCCTTGGAGGCTTTTTACTGTGAGCCATTATAAAAGTTCACTCCAACCCTCGAGCCACTCTTTTGAAGTTGCATACCTACAGGCCCAAGTTGAAGTTCGTTTTACCCTCCAACCCATTCCGTCAGCGTTAGGTCGGTTGTTGTTGTTCTCGATCTCCCGACGTGGGCCCGTCGAAAAGCGTCCAAAATACCCCCGTGTCATAGCCTCATCCCATGCTTCTTTCTCTCTTACCCGTGGGACCCGGTATTTCGGCGGCCGCCGGCCAAGCAACCCGCACGCCACGAGTCCTCGGCCGCGCCCCGCGCCCGCCCTACCCCCGGCGCTCCTTGGCTGCCAGCGTGACGCGCGCTCGCCCTTGCCCCGGCGGCGTGCCACCAACCCGGCCGCCGCGCCACGCCGCCCCGCTCGGCCCGCCCTGCGCGCTGGGCTGCGCGCGCCTCGTCCCGCCCCTCGCCCGCGGTTGCCCGAGCAAGAAATTGCGCCGCCGGCGCCATTGCGAGCTCCGCCGTCGTCGGCGCCACCACCATCCGTCTCCACCGACCAAAGGTAGCCCGGCGGCCGCTCGCTCACGCACCACCTCCTTGACTAGATAGTAGCCGCAAAAGACCGGAGGTGAGGCCCAATTGACGGATTTCTTCGCCGCCGTCGTTTCCGGCCGCCATGGCCGCCGCAAGGGCGAGCTTGCTGCCGCGTTTTCCTTTCACCTTTTCTCGTGATTTTCCTTGCGTTTCGCGCTCGCCTAATCGTGCTCTGTCTCCTGCTAGGACGAATCGACGCGCCGTGCCTCCGTTTGGTCGGAACACCGCCGCATCGCGATGCTCCACTGCGGTGCGGCCGAGCATTGCACCCAGACGGCCATGGCGGGCGCCGCGGACGACGCCGGCGAGCTTGGCGGCCTCGGGTTGCGAGAACCGCCCACATAGCTGCGAACCGCCCACATAGCACGCGGCCGAGTGTCCCGCCCCTGCCCCGGCCGCGCTCCTTAACGCCCGCGCGGTCGATGGCGAAGCTGCCCCATCGCGGCGGGCGGCGAGGCGAGGATATGGTGGCGAGCTCTTGGCCGCGGCGGTCCCGAGCAAGGCATCGGGTGGTGGCTGCGGGGGCCTCTGGCGTGGCGGCCGGCGCGCAAGCCAAGGTAGCGAGCGGCGGGGGCGGACGGCGTGGGCGCGGCGGGGGCTGCGGCGGCGGTGAGCTCGTGGCGGACGGCCGAGGGCACAGAGCGGTGAGAGCTTGCGGCTTTGTGGCTGGCGTGAGCGAGCGGCCAGCGAGCACGCCGACGAACAAAGAAGGGCGCGATGATGTTTGACGAGGCTTTACGCTTCCTCGATGGCGGCGTGGCGAGATGTTATTGAGAGGCTCAAGTCCGACGTCGGCGCTGGCGTGGCGACACCACCAAGATCGGGCTCGCGGCCGTGGTACCCGTCGCTCCGCTCGTCCCTACGACTTGCCCACACATATACGCCATCAAGGAGTCCTCAACATCTCGCACAAGCATGACCGCATGAGCATGGGAAGAGAGTCTCCGCTGCTGGTAAAATAAAAAATGAAATAAAATAAATGAGAGAAGGAATGGATGTGGGACCCACATGTCATGATGGTATATTGGACTTTTTTCGTGGCAGTTTGACACCGTGAGCTGCAGATATGGACGGAATGGCTTGGTGGGTAAAACGAACTTCAACTTGGGCCTGTAGGTATGCAACTTCAAAAGAGTGGTTTGAGGGTTGGAGTGAACTTTTATAATGGCTCACAGGTAAAAGCCTCTTGATCCTTGGGGCGACACAGGATGTCCCACTTAGCAAGTCTATATTTATGTTTTTCTGTAGACCCTTGTCAAAAGAACCTTGATCTGAATCTATCAAGATTCTTTAGAACTCCTTTAGGGATCTCAAAAAATGACATCATGAACATAGGGAGACTACTCAAGACAGAGTTTAACAACACAAGTCTTCCCCCATAGGATAGGTATTTTGCTTTCCAACAAGAAAGTTTTTGTTCAAAACGCTCTTCTACTTTTCTCCATTCAGAATTTAGGAGTTGTCTATGGTGCATAGGGATACCTAAGTATCTAAAAGGGTATGCCCCTGTATTACAACCAAAGAGAGTGGTATAATAGTGTTCCATCTCTTTGGCAGCACCATAACAGAAGATTTCACTTTTGTGGAAATTAATCTTTAGACCGGATAATTGTTCAAAAACGCAGAGCAAGAGTTTCAGATTTTTTGCTTGCTCCGGGTCATGGTCTAAAAAAATAATGGTATCATCCTCATATTGTAAAATGGATAAACCATCATCAATTAGGTGTGGGATAGTTCCACCTATTTGTCCATCGGCTTTTGCTCTATTGATAAGAAGAGCTAGCATATCAAAGAACGATTTTAAACAATATAGGTGACATGGGATCACCTTGTCTAAGGCCACGTTTTGGTGCGGAAGTAGGGACCTATGTCATCATTGACTTTAACCCCACGCTACCTCTAGTGACCATATTCGAACCCATCTACACCATTTAGGAGAAAACCCTTTCATGCGTAGGGATTGTTGTAGGAAGGACCATTTGACCTTGTCATAGGCCTTTTCAAAAATCAATTTTGAGTATGATGCCATTCCTTTTCTTAGTATGTAGTTCATGGATAGTTTAGGTGTAGAATAACTACTCCTTCCATGATATTTCTCCCCGGCATGAATGTCGATGCGTGTCGGACTTACCACTTTGTCTTAGCTACTTTATTCGGTCTGTTAGTTTCAACTTTTGTGAAAATTTTGAAACTAACATTGAGGACACAAATTGGTCGATATTGCTGAATAGTAGTAGCGTTTTGGGTTTTAGGGATTAGGGAGATTATTTCAAAATTGAGACTAAAAAGATCAAGACTCTCCTTATGGAATTCCTGAAAAATGGACATAAGGTCATCCTTAATCACCTCCCAAAAAACCTGATAGAATTTGGCCGGAAAACCATCCGGTCCTGGAGCTTTGTTGTGTTCCATTTGGAAAATGGCTTCTCTCACTTCAGATTCAGTGAAGTCAGCTATAAGAATATCATTTTCCTCTTGGGTCACTTGTGGAATATCTATAATATGATCTTCCATCAAGGTTATTTCGGTTTGCTCCGGAGGACCGAACAGATTTTTATAATAGTTTGTAATGTGGCTTTTGAGACAGTCATCACCAATAACAACACCTTGATCATCTTCAAGACTAAAAATATGTTGTTTACGGTGTTTCCCATTGACCACTAAATGAAAGAACCTAGTGTTTGCATCACCCTCTAATAAGGATTTCACTTTGGCTCTCTCATACCATTTAAGTTCCTCTTCTCTCAAAAGAGAAACTAAGCGCCCTTTTAGGTATTGCTTGAGATTGATCTCCTGATCGGATAGATAATCGATCTCGACTTTTTATCTAAAACATGTAAGAGATCTAAAAGGGTCTTCTTTTCTTTCTTATAGGTTCCCGCAGTATTTGCAGCCCACCCTCTAAGATCCTGTCTAAGTTTGAGGATTTTAGCTTGCCATCGTTGTAAAGGGTTGGATCCAGAAGTTTTAGATTGCCAAACATTTGCAACCAATTCATAAAACCCTTCCCTTATAAGCCACCCCCTTTCAAATCTAAAGGGTCTAAACCACAGTGCGGTGGGTAGAAGCACCGGTGCTAAAAACCGTGGGAGTGTGGTCCGAGATATTCCGATCTCTCGGATCCACAAATGATTAGAGGGAATTGATGTTCCCAATCCGTACTAACTAAGACCGATCAAGTTTCTCAAAAGTTGGGTTATCCCTGTCCGGCCCAAGTATATTGGCGGCCCGACATTGTAATTTCTCGAGATCAGGGGATTCAATGACCGCATTAAAAGATTTGGCCATTTAGGGTCAAAAACCCCGCTACTTTTATCGTCGGGGCTTTCGCATTATATTAAAATCCCCACCTATAATATAGGGGAGACTTTCTTTGGAGCATGTGTTAGCCATTTCTGCAAGAAAAGCACTCTTGTTTTGATGTTGTGCTGGTCCATAAATAGAATAAAGGACAAATTTAAAATCATTAGTTTTATATCGCAAAGTGAATTTCACATAGAAATCCCCTTCATCAATGGCTCCAATGTCAAAAATCGACAGATCAGCTCCGAGTAAAATACCCCCGGAAAAGGCCAAATACTTGTCTGTTTGGATCCTATGTTCTAAAGTTTAAGGATAAAAAATTTTAGGCCCTTTAGTTCACTTGCGTGATTTAAAGTTTTTGCGAGGTTGGATAAACTTTACTACTTTAGACAATGCTCTCCTCATGTTTAAAGACTCAAGGCCAAAATGGTCTAAAAATTAGTGGTGGGTACTATTTTAGCAACCCGCATTAATGTATTTTATTAAAATTTTGATTGTTTATGCAAAAAGAGATGATAGACCTTTCAGCAGTTATAGAAGTAGAGATGTGTGAGGCTGAGCTCATTGGAGGCGGCGTGGGTGGCAGGGGGCGGTGGCGGCGAGCGGCTAGGGCTAGGACGCGGAGAGAGAGGGGGAAGGGACCTTTTGCTCTTTCTGGTACATAAGTTTAATTGATTACAGTCCCCTAGTATTTATAGGTCTCTCAAGACCTTTTATGCAAACTAGGAGATTTTATCGAATCGGATTTTGCTTTAACAACTCAATCTTTCTAATCCTAACGACTCATTTCCTAAACCAACTTGGATCTCATATGGTAAACTCGTGACGACGTTGGGCAAGCAGCGGCCGTGGGCGCCTCCCCGTGCGTGCTAGGCCATGCCGTGTGGCCCCTGTGGCACGGTGGTGGTGATGGCCCCCCCCCCACCCCCCCCCCCCCCACCCCAGGCCCATGCCGTCTTGTTATCTCCGCCGGGGAATATAACCCGTGTTGGGCGTATGACAAGATGATTCCTCCAAAAAAAAAAGAAGTGCATTTTTTTACCAAAATTTTACCTGTCCGTTAGGAGATTTTATCCCTTGGCTTAGTTGCAAATAGACCTAGTGTCTAAAAAAAGTTGTACCAACCGTTTTTTTTAACATTGAAATCTGCAGCTTTTCTAGTTTTATTCAACCCTAAAAAATTCATTTTTTTTTTTAAGGATTAAAAAAAATAAATTTTTTAGGGTTGAATAAAACTAGAAAAGCTGCAGAACCGAACTATGTATCAAACTTAGGGACTTAAATGCTTCCCTTACTAGAATACTTCTGCAGATTAACATTCCTTGACCTAACATACCTTCTTCACCAGTTTGGATCACACGGCATTCTGTTAGAGCTTTGCATCATATTTTCTTTTAAACTTGCATCATGTGTACGCATCTTAAACTGACATGCAGCTACTAAAACTCCTGTTTCGTGTTCAGTCAAACGTAAATGGTGAGCCAAAATTACAAGATTGTGAACATCAGGGCAGACCAATTAATTACTGCTTGTCTTCATCCATCTCAAGTGGATCAAAACTATCAGCTTCCTCGTCAGGCACCTCAACACTGGACTCCAATTTCAAAACAGAAGGTACCACAACTCAAGCACTCTATAGTACTGGTTCTGCCAATTGATGGGGAGTGAGTTCTTATATAGGCCTTGTTTAAATTTAAAATAGCCCAGGCTGCCAAAGGATGCTCACATTAATTATACTGTCTAGTCGCTTTAAGTTTGTTAGTGGTAAATATCATCCTACCATGTAACTAGGCTCAAAAGAAACCCTGTACGGATGTGGACGGGGGTTTGGGTTATTTTTTTCTAGCTCCAAACATGGTTATTTTGGTAGTACTACAAACAATGTGGGAAAAAGGTTAGAAATTTTCAATTAAACAAGGCCATAGTTTAAATTTAAAAAGCCGGGCTGCCAAAGGATGCTAGATCAGTGGTCTAGTCTTGGCGGCACCCTTGTACGGATGTCGGGGGTTTGGGGTTTTCTAGCCGGGTGAGAAGACAACTTCTTCCGGCGGTAGTCTTAACCGCCTTGGTCTAGTTAAAAAAAACAAGCCCATGCCGGACCAGCACGCTTGTTCAAGAACCAGTAATGATCACATTGCTTTCAACATTATTCCAATGTGGGGTTAGTATTTCATAAAAGCTCAAAATAGAAAACTCAGTTGTGTAAAGAAAATATTGATTGTCACATTCTGGTTAAAGAAAATAGAATGCGCATGGTTATAGTTATGTAAACTAGACATATTTACTGGTGGCCTAGCTATTGTGTACATTGGGACATCCTTATTGTTGGTTAGCCACGGATTCTAAGTTCTAATAACATCACCTTCCCAGGATTGACATCTCATTGAAGTATAATTGGATATAACCTGGCAGGCCCTGTGACACATTGCAAAGAGGATGAGATCTCCGTGCTTGGTTGATGGCATCAAGTGTCTTATGGAGAAATGGGAGGGGCAGGGATTGGCATCACATAGATTCCAATAAACGAACCACACACGCAAACCTCAAAAGATTTGATTGTTTGAAAACAGGAGATACGGTCATAAGATGGGTATCAGAAAAACGAGAAGATGAATGATTAAGCAATTGTGCAGCTGCTACATTAGCCTATCGCCCTTGGCATAATTTCAGTTGATATTGTCCATAGATTGAAATATTGTACAGGTGATGATTATTGTACATATATGATCTATATAGTGCACTCCCACCACACCAGTTTCACTAGAGTTAAGGTATCTTTTGTTTTTCCTCGCCGAGTTGAAGACCTGTTCACTGTTCAGAGAGTTGGAGTCCTACTCCTTTATGGCTCCTTCTGCCATGCACCCTCTATATATATATATAATTTTTAGATAAAGGATGACAACATCCGGCCTCTACGCCCTGATGGCGTACACAGCCAAACCATCTATATATATGAACTATGTTCACTGTTCAGAGAGTTAACTGTGTAAAAAAGATCTGTGATTCGCTGTGTCCACGTTTGGATGTGAAGGCCGGAATGAAGTTTTCTAAAAAAAAAAAAAAAACTGTTGCATTATTTTTATTTTCGTTTGTTGGAGGTCAGAGCTAAGCAAGATGACCTTCATCGGACACTTTCAGATCCTGCTGTTTTCGAGTTTTTTTTTTTCTTGTGCTATGATTTGAACAGTTAATCTCCTAGACGACATTGGACTTGGACGCAACAACGCCCGATCGAGAAAAACCATTGGACTTGGACCCTTTCTAGTTTTTTTTTTTTTTTTTTTTCAGTACTGGAGATATTTTGAGGTGCCCTTTGTAGGTTTATAACATGAACTCAAATTTGTAATAACATGTATATTTGTTCTTGCCACGCTGGCTCTTATGTATAGAACAGGTGGTCTCTCTGTTGGCATGTTGCCACTCTAGTATGCTTCGTGTAATATCTTAAATGCTTTGTTTTTCCGTTAGTATTAATGGAAATGGGTATCTCGGTTGAAAAAAAAAAAAATGTATATTTGTTTCATACTGACTCGCTCGTGATCTACATATGTGTTGCTATGATTATATATGGTCGATGCGTTCATCATCGTGGCATCCAGTTGGATTCCGAGAAACATCACTGAACCGTGTTTGTGCCTAATTAATACAGTGAGGGATTAATAAATCGAGTAAAGAATGAAAACTCTGTACGTGGGGATTAGTTGAACGAAGCTGAAGAATTAATGCAAGTGTTCTGAATCAGCAGGCCATGAATCAATCAATAGGGCCTGGAAGAATCATGGTACGGCGACGAGCTGCGCGCTCCGGGCCGCGGCGGCAGGTCCCGGTGTCCCCAGCGCCCTGCTGCAGGGCCTCGATGTCCTCGAGCGCGGCGACGACGTCGTCCATGGAAGGGCGGCTCTTGGGGTCGCCGGTGAGGCACTTTCCGGCGAGCCTTGCGGCCCGGACCGCGGCCTTGCTGTGGTACTGGCCGTCGATCCGCTGGTCCATGAGGCTCTTGAGCTTGCCGGCGCCGGGAGGTAGGGTTTAGCCCACTCCACCAGGTTGTGCTGGTGGCTCGGCCGGTTCAGGTCGTGCGCACGCAGCCCTGTCAGCAGCTCCAGCAGCACCACGCCGAATCCGTACACGTCGCTCTTCACGTACAGGTGGCCTGCATACATGTATGTCGTGGTGAGCGCCTGGTGTGGTGTGCCCGCGCCATTGCCGTCGTCGTGCTCATCGTGCAGGTGCAAATTTAAACCTACATACCGGTGGCGACGTACTCCGGCGCCGCGTAGCCGTAGGTGCCGATGATCCGGGTCGTGACGTGCGACTTGCCGGCGGATGGCCCGTTCTTGGCGAGCCCGAAGTCCGACAGCTTGGCGGTGAAATCCTGAAAACATTGCATGTCTGTGGTCAGTGAACATGGTAGCCAAGGAGCTATATATGCAAATGCTTTGCTTTGCATTTGCAGAAGAAGATGTACCGAGTCGAGGAGGATGTTGGACGCCTTGAAGTCCCTGTAGATGACCTGCTTCTCCGACGAGTGCAGGAAGGCCAGGCCTCGCGCGGCGCCCGTGGCGATCTTGAGCCGCCGGCTCCACGACAGCGCCTCCAGGTTTCCACCCCCTGCTCAGATCAGACAGACATTTTCATTTGACTCCCAGCAAGTCACAGAGGAGTACAGGACTGCTCTCATTCATACAGTGCATTGCCAAAACTTATATAATTTATTAATCTGCACATGAACAGCATTCATGACTTGTACAAAGCGACTTGCTCAAACTAGTATTGGGCGCGCGCCTATGTGTCCAAAAGTCAAATGCGATTCTAGAAGACAAAGGTCAGACAAAATTCATGCATGCATTTTCAAACTAGATTAGGCAGGTGATCAGAGACCGGGAACACACTCTCCCCAGAAGTAAAAGCCATTGCAGTTCGTCAATCGTATAGAAGTAAACTGATGAGTGGACCGGCAGGTTTTGCCAATCTGAATGTGCTGAAAAGTAGAATGCCAATCAAACGAACTGCGAATGCTGGCGGCCGGTGGCAGGGGCAGGCTGCTTACTTCTGAAGAGGTGGTTTTCCAGGCTGCCCTTGGACATGAACTCGTAGACCAGGAGAAGCTCCCTGTCCTCGCCGCAGTAGCCCAGCAGCCTCACCAGGTTGGGATGCGACAGCCTACCAAGGAAGTTGACCTCGGACTGCACTTGCCAACACAATAAAAAAATAGCATGAGCACACATCAGAGACGCCACTGGCACACGCCGTTATGATGAACTCATCACAAGTCACAAGCAATCAGAGAGTAGGGAGGGAGGACACAGCTGGAATGAACATGGATATATACGAGGGCCAAACAATCCTCCACAAGCAAACAAAGGAGTCATGTTCACACTACATTAGCACACTGATTGGCACTACTGCATGTTCAGAAATGGTCATGGACTCACTCATGGATCATCACATAGATACATTGTACCAAGGATGGCATATGGTGGATTTTGTATGGGAGTCCCTATCTTATCTAGGGAGGAAACTTAAACTAATGCAATAGGAGTAGAAAAATGCAACTTCATGGCAAAGGGGCCGGCAGAAACTACCAAGAGTTGACTTGTACAGTGTTCCACGAAGAAAGGGACTTGTACAACTGATTAACTGAACCACAAATTTCATCAGAAATCTAAACAAAACACGCGATTTCATTTCAACAAAAAAAAACGAAAATACAGACGAAGAAATGTTGCAGAATCGATCGATCAAGAGGCGATGGATGGATGAGATGGGATGGATGGCCGTAGTACCTACCTGCCACTCCTGCAGGCCCTGGACGCTCTCCGGGTTGAGCTTCTTGACGGCGACGATGACGCCGGCGCTGCTCTTGGCCGGGTTGAGCGTGCGCTCGTCCACCCAGCCCTTGTAGACCCGGCCGAAGCCGCCCTCCCCGAGCACCATCTCCGGCTTGAACCCGCGCGTGGCCTGCCGCAGCTCGGCCAGCGTGAACTCCCTCAGCCTCGGCGCTTCCAGAACCTGCCCGGAACCCGGGCACGGAGCACCGTCGCCTCCCTTGTCGCTCGGCTTCGCCCCGCCGCCGCCGTCGCTCGGCTTCGGCGGCGGCGCCCATGTCGTCGGCGGCGTCGGCGGCCCTGCAAGTGCACAAAGCCAGCAACGACAACGATCAGACGTCGGTGGATTGAAACCATCACGTGGGCCGGCGGCGTGGCGGTCGATGCGGAGAATTAACTCGATCGATGGGGGCTAGCGTGCGGGCAGAGGCGGGCAAACCTTTGGTGGGAGGACGACTCGGCGGCGGCTTCGCGTCGGCGTCGGCGGCGCAGCAGTTCCCCATGGCTTCTCTCTTCCTCCTCGCTCTCAGCAGGGCACGCGCGCCGCCCGCGCGGGCGTCTGCTCTTGTGGTGGTGGTGCTGCTGCTGCTGCGCGTTCTCTGACTATGTGTGCTGGCGGTGCTGATCCTGCTACGTACTAATCAGAGGCCGGAGTGGAAGGAGAAGGGACGTGGACAACGTGGTGGGAATTGAGGAAAAAATCAAAGAAAGGAGGGATGTGGAGATGGCGCGCCAAGGCAAGGGATGGGAAGGCTGCTTGGTCGTTCTTGGCACTGGCCTCCTGGACTCGGTCTGCGCAAAGTGTTTCCTGCTGGCCTCCCCCTTCACTGAAAAGTGGGCTCCACTTGTCAGTGGATGATGGAACCGAGCAGGTAGCTTGTGGTGGTAGCTCAGTCAACGCGTGATTAATTGGCTGATTGGTATATAACTCTACTCCCACAATCTTTGTTAAGGGCCGTTTGGTAGGGCATTAGCACACTGGTCCTCACTCAGCTCACAACACACAAGGCACAAGCTCAAGAGAGCTATCGACAATGTCCTTATCACAACTTGGCCGTTCAAAAAGTTATCTCGGACTCGTTCATTTTCGCACCGTACGTGCCTTATGAATGAAAAAAAAAAATCCTATACTACCTTCAATTCAATTCTTGACATGCGAGAGCCTCGCTCCTAAGACGTGAAATAGGTGTTGTCCACGTCTTATTGTTCTTTACCGACTCTGTCTACTCTCTCAGGAGTTAGGATAATGAGGTGTTGGCTCCTCTGCCTAGGTCGTGCCACCTCTTGCCAAGCAATCTTCGGCGCCGACCAGTCGGCGCTAACGCGTGCGCCGACAACCCCTTGGTGGGCCGGCCCATGGTCCCATGGCCAACGGCCCACACGGAGGTCGCGACAACGCCGGAGGCGGAGGCGAGGGGGGACGATGACATCCTAACCCTAACCCGCCATGGCAACCGCGGGAGCTCCGGCGGGTTAGGGTTCGGCGATCAACCACCACGGCGGACTTCCTTTCCCCCGGCCAGAATCCGGCCGGCCGGGCTAGTGGCGGCGGGCGGCCGATACGGGCGATTCTACCTAAGATTTGATATCATAGCGGCGGGCGGGGCAAGACTCATTCGGCAATCTAAAGGGTATGGGTAGGCGGCGAGGGGGCGGCTAAGAAGGGGAAGGGCGGGTCGCCGGAGCCAAAAAATCTAGAAGACGACTAGGGTTAGGGTTTCTGGCGGGGGAAGGGAAGGAGGGGCGGTCGCCGCGGCCTAGCTCACCGAAGCTCTAGGGAACCCTAGCGTGGGGGGCGGGGGGCGCAGGGCGGTGTTCGGAGTCGGAGGAGGAAGAAAGCGCCGGCGGCGCCGCTCGTCGCGAAGAAGAAGAAGGTGTGTTGGTGGGCCTCTCCTAGTCGGCAGCTAACACGCCCCCCTCTTGCCATGGCTGGCAAGGCTCTTGCCGCACCGCCTCTATCCCCTTGGCCATGTACTCTATATCCATGGCCATATGAGGTGTGTTGACTTTGTCCTTAAGTTTTACTAATGTAGATTGTAATGCATCAATCTATGGCTACTAAGATCTCTATCCACTTGCCATTCGTTTGTTTGTGCCACTATACTATAACCTTTGTGAACTACTCTGTTGTGCGGTTTGTAAGTCTTTGCGATCTGACGAGTAAAATGGAGTAAATTAGAGCGGCCAGGAGCTCATTATACTAACTTGTGCCTTTTCGCGATCTGTCAAGCAGAATGGGGTATAGATAGAATTATTGGGAGCTAGACCCCTACTTAGATACATATTTGACATTTTGATTTGTAATTTTCATATTAGCATTCTATAGATATGTAACTTTTTATGCATCAACGATGTGGGAGAGTGTTTGGAATTAGCTCTAGTGAAATGAAATACCATAATCGTCGATAGCTCAAAATGAAGTATCCACTTTTTTTCCTATCCACTTAATTAATAATTATATTATTAGTAGTCTACCTAATTGTTGGCATTTAAATTGGGCTCAGTCTAATTTTAAGAGGTCAATAATAAGTTCTGGCCCAATCTAAAAAAGACTTTATATACGTGACATAATAATAGTACCACATTTGTTTTTCAACGTGATAGACCACTTCTAGTCCCTATATAATAGGGGTACATGGTAGATTGAGGTATCCAACACACAATTGTCAAACTTTTAAAATAATAATTATTATATATGATTATGATAATCACTGCTGATGTTTTCTCTCAGGCGAGATGCGATTGGTCAATGTTTTTCACCATGTAAGTGTGATTTCCTCGCTGTTTGTAGGGCTTCTCAAATTAGCTAAGCCGACGTCTCAATCCGTTTGCGACCAAGCTGATAGATAAAACACTTTTTAACACGTTTGGAGCCCGGCAGATGGGATTAACGAGAGGATACAGTTAACGAGGGGATGGGCATGTCAACATCGGCAACGGATAGCAGCGTCACGGCAGCGGCGCTCCTCCGTTTCCTGGAAGCGGGGGCCGCCAGCCAGCTCCTTCTCTGAAGCCGGTGAGGATCGTGATTGATCGTGGCGGCCTCGCGATCGCTGTCGCTCTCTCGCTGTCCAGCCCAGACATTTGGTTAACGTTGCTCGCAGTCCTCACACGTCAGAAACCGACAGCCTTGGTAAAAAGGACAAAAAATTACCCCAACTGCCGAACGTCACTGTCCATGTCCTTTTGGCACCGTTTTATCCAACAATTCTGGCCCCAAAAAAATTCACCAGATGCAGAAAGTGCTGCTGCAGCCCGTCCGGAGAAGACGACACATATGCCAAGCACCATGATCAGAGAACAACAAAACACCATGATCAGAGAAAAACAAAACACCATGATCATTCAACCAAAGCCACCGGCCACTGCGTGCTTATATGGATCGTGGACCATGTCAAAGCAGCAAAGCAACAAACAGTGGACGCAAGCATCGACGTGGCGCCTCCCATATGACGTGGCTGTTAGGTGGACTAAATTGTCATCGGGACCCTTGGCCACGTCAAGGCCATGGGAACGACTGTATCATCGCGATCGCCATGGCCCATGACTTGAGATCGCAGTCCATGGGGACTTTATTGAACGGTTCTACGCTACCGGACAGCTTCGGACGTCTCGACGCCACAAGATTTCCAAGTGTTGAGCTCAGAACGAAATGCCCCCAAATGACCAACATTTGTCATGATCAACTATGCCTCTTCAGTTAAACCCTGATGAATTTCTTATTGCATCTACAGGCCAACATGCACCAAACCATGACAACTCTTTACATAACTGGTAACTTGATGATTAACATCCCAAAAGGAGGCACACTGCCCCCCAATCCTACCATGACCGGTGCATTCTCATCTCCCCCACAGAGGACACTGATCCTTCCTATGTACACTGACTACAGAATTCAAAACCAGAAACAATGAACGAAGCACATGAAGAGAACAATAGTCATCCATGGTCAGCTTCAACTCCTACCATCAGCCTCACTAGAAATCTCTGTCAAGCAGGTCACTCAGAGACCGCTTCAATCAAAAAAGGCTCTGACTAAATGGAACTTTGACGGCTTCAATTGCAACAGCCTACTGGTCTCATCTGACCGAAATGTCTTGCTGCTCTTCGAGACAAGCATGCAGTCTGTGGACTTAGCTCTAAGAGTTTACTGTGCAGTCCTCCTACCTCCTCTCCTTCTGGATGGCGTCCTGACGAGTTGTGGCGACCCGCTGCTCGCCGGGGAGCTCATGGACGCGGGCAATGGGCGTTCAGAGGTGTATGGCTGGCTTGCGACATGGTTCAGGCCTATCACAACATCAGAGATGATTGGGCGGACATGCGGCTGGTCTTGGAGGCACATGATGCTGATCACAACTAACTGGTTCAGTGCTGATGACGGGTAGCAGCCCAGCAGTGACGGATCAGCGAGCCGGTAGAACTTCCTCTTATCATGCAGAAATGGCCTCGACTGCAAAATTCAGAGAAAACAATAAGGCAATGTATGAATGAAGAAACTTTGTTTAGACCTATTATAGAGTATAGGTAACAAAGCAAAGCTGCTTACCCATGTCAACAGACTCTGCTCTGGTTTAGGCTTCGAGGCATCATAAATCCTCCTTCCTGTGATCAGTTCCAATAGAAGAACACCAAAACTGTATATGTCGGATTTCATGGTGAGTTTACCACTCACAACATAGTCAGGAGCACAGTAGCCATAGGTTCCCATAACTCTTGTGGACACATGAGTTCTGTCTCCGACAGGTCCGACTTTTGCAAGTCCAAAGTCAGAGAGCTTCGGGCTGAAGTCCTCAGCCAGCAGAATATTGGCAGCTTTCATATCACGGTAAATCACAGGTGGATCAGCTACATTGTGCAAGTAAGAAAGCCCTTCAGCGACTCCAACAGCAATCTTCACACGTGTGTTCCAGTCAAGCGGTTTCTTGCCAAGAGTCACATCTATTCAAAGGTGAAAAGAAACCTCTGTGAATCCAATGATAAATAAACAAAAGAAAAATGTAGATGTAAAATTGTGTAGATGTAAATGTGCAATACCACCAAACGAAATATTTCATTAGAATAATTTGAGTGGCTTATGTTGCAGCTTCAGATTTTTAGAGTAAACAACAGCTACCAGAATCCATAAGCATAGCAACACATGCAGCGGGCTACAGCGCTATACAAAGCTCCAAAATACTCGAGCAAAGAAAAACATATAAAGACTTGAGGGCTCACATGATGCCCATACCTAGCTCTGCTATCATCAGAAAGAACATGTCATGTTCAGACATGAGACAAGCCATGAAAACCTCAAGACTTCAATAATTCTCTGTGGGGACAATTTGGCTAGCCCTTAGGTATTATGTGGCTGAACAATTTTGGCATGGTCTGTTAGAATGAGGTTTTTCAGGTCTGTCTCTAAACAAACAATTATTATAAATATTTTGTGTTGGTTGCATGATGGTATCAATACAGTCTTGTACACTTGCACCCTTTTACAGAATTAGTGGTTCATTGGTTTGACAACTGAGTTGCCATTTCACAGAATGAGTGGTTCACAGTTTTGACTACACAGTTATCAAATAAAATTGCTGACATTGAAAAGTTTGTCTAATTCCTCACCTAGTTAAATGAAGCACTAGTTAAGTTAACAGATCATAGAGATAATTCTGACTCTGAAAATGACAAGACAAACAAACAAAAGTATTTTCCAGACTCTTCAAGAGAGGGGCCACAGTTTCGACGGTTTGCAACATAGACAAACAACAGCAACAACGACATCCATAGTTTTGACAGCAAGCAGAACATATCAGTTGCTTCTAGGAAAGATGAGATGCAAACCAACAGCACATCAAGGATATAATAACAAATAACAGTTGCAGTTCAAACAAAAAAGGAAGATAAGGGAGTACAGCAGTGCTTATAACAAGATAAGCAGGCATTTCAACCATTATTCTGGTACAAATGAAAATCTCTGCTTTTAAGTGAGTTGAAAAGACGTCCTGGATTCAAATAAACAAGGGAACAGAAACAAAACAGCAGATGGTGAAACTTCAACTCTTTGTTTTCCACTGGCAGGGCCAGAGCATTACAAATAAATTGCAAGTTATTTTGTGCTTACTGGCACAATCTGCGCCTAGCTTAAATTAGCAAATAGTAACTTAAAAGATAAAACTTCACTGTCAGAAGATTCTTGCCAGCAAAAAAAACAACTATTGGGGTTATGATATTCATGGTGAGTTATTCATGTAATAACAGGGTTTAACTGGTTTAGCTAGTATGGCCCGATCTTAGGTGTGACAGGATAGTTCCACAGAGGAACTGACATATGCACTTCTGCACTCATTGTGAATGGTGAGGGCAAAACTGTTTGGGGGCTGCTAGGCATGGGTAAACCTGTCGTGCATGTTGGGCTTGCTTTGAGTGATTTAGGACAAAATGTGTTTATGGTTGCATTTTTTTATTATAATTTCTAAGTGAAAAAAAAATATTTGTTGAGGCTTGGCAGTGAACCCAAACTGGCTAATCAAAGCATAGCATAGACTCACGGTAATAGTATTCATAGCAGCAGAGAAGTTAAATCATCACCTGACATTTTAAAAAGGTCATCCATTTCTTGAATCCAAAAGGGAAAAGCATATAATGGCTGATTTCTATCTTTCATTTTATCCAATCGTGCATTAAGTTGTGCATTAATTATGCAATCTCCAAGAGTTATGGAAATGTCCAATTAGTTACCCCAAAATCTTTTCCCCTTAAACACTACAACAACTTTGCTATCCCAAATCAAAAGGGGAAAAGGCAGAGAACTGTCCTAAATCGAAGGCGAAAAAGTAGGCAAACATTTTAGTTGATATCTGTAACCCGCGAAAAAAATGGACAGACCCCTATGATACCAACTCCAGTAGTAGACTACACAAATTAGCAGTTATCCCAACCAAGAACCACAGAAAGCTGAAGAAGTGAAGAATAAAGAGTTTACCAAACAGATGGCTCTCCAGGCTTCCGAACGGCATGTACTCGTACACTAGCAGTCTCTCATCCCCCTGGGCGCAGAACCCGACCAAGCTGACGAGATTGCGATGGTTGAGCACTGTAAGCATGAGCACCTCGACCAAGAACTCGTTCCTCCCCTGCACACCATCTCGAGCGAGCTGCTTCACTGCCACCATCTGCACACCAAAAGGAAAACGCAGTCAAATCTTTATCTTTAGCCACAAAAACTGTCAAAAGAAAACAGAGTTCTTGCTCACCTGTCCGTTGATCTTGCCCTTGTACACCTTCCCAAATCCACCTTCTCCGATGAAATTGGCCTCGTTGAAGTAGCCGGTGGCCACAAGCAGATCCTTGAAGGTGAAGCTGTGCGCGTAGCCGTTGGCCACATCCGGCGCGACCTTCCTCCTCGCATCAGCCCCTGTTTCGCAGCAACAGTCAGGCACACACAGGCGCACAGCAATCCAAGACGCAAGCAAAACCCAATCCAACACACTGCGTATGGGAATCGAGAAGGCACCTGATGAATCGTCGTGCTTGGAGGGCTTGAGGTCCTCATCCACCTCCGGTGCGAAGCACCCGAAGCAACCGAAACCCATGAGAAGAGGCAGATGTCTATGAAGTTCTTGCTGCCGCAACGCAACCAGAATGGCAGCACTCCCAAGAACAGAGCCGACCAAGAAGACGACGAGCGAGAGGAGAGGAGAGAGGAGAGGGGGAACGAAGAAAGGACGGAGGAGGAGAGGACACTATCGCAGGGAAGCGGCTATTAATGCACGGCCAAAGCGGGGCAGCAAGGGAAGGGAAGCACGGCGATGGGCCCCCAAGAAATCAGTAAAAAGGTTCCAAATCAAGAAGAGCTCGACTGATCAACGACCGGCGACGGATTGCATTGCAGGGTCAGGCAGGGCATCTCCAGTGCGCGCGCCTACATGGAGCCGAGCTCATTGGCTTCTTCCGCCGGGAAGCCTCCGGCGGAGGAGCGGCGGGAGGGAGGGGGCACCGGAGGGAGAAGAAAGCGACGCGTGTGGACTGTGTGGAGAGAGGGGCGAGGGAGGGGACGACTCGGGGGTGGATTCCGGCTTAAGAGGCAACGGCGCGAGTGATTTGGCAAGAAATCATAGCGGGGGACATGGGGACGAGGCCCCGCATTGGACACGGCCCCCACGCTGAATCGGGGAGGAGGACTGGAGGAGGAGCCAGGATAAACGCCGGAATCGTATCGCGTTCGCCGGAGTAATTTCTTGCCTCCTCCTGGCTCCACCAAGATTATCTAGCTGTACTGCACTGCACCTTCTTCCGGCGGGCGGTCGGTCAATTTCTACGGGAACATTACGTCAGCCGGACTGCGCGCTGCCGCTGGGCGGGAGGTGGATTCTGACGCCGGCGGCCATTCTCGTGCGCGTTTTTGTCCTTGCCCGTAGCGCAAAAGGAGGTTCTTGGCTGGCTGGTTTCCTCGGGTTTTCCCGCGAACTGGGGCCTGGGGAAAGAGAAGAACGTGACTTAGAGAAAGTGATTTCTAATTTCTTTGGTGTGTCCCCAGTGCACCGTAATCTCGTTGGTTAGAAATGCTACGTACGGTGCATATGGTTATAAATAAATATTTTTTATCAACCTAGTATATAATAATCACACACGTGGCTTGTCGATGAGACAAATGTTTGAATCCTTGAAATTGAATTTATTGTACTTTTTACGCACATATATTTGAGATAGATTATATAATTTGGAGAGTACAAACATAACACAGTGATCCATATGATCCATTTCTTATCCCCCGGCCTATCAATTTGAGATAGACTCATTTGTAAACTTTTTTGAGGTTGTGTAATGTCAATTTTAAACCAAATAGCCTAATTTATTAAGTAGAATTCAATTCCAATTCAAACAGATCCTTTAAATAAATCTAGCCTGTTGATTTTTAAACATTCTTTAATTAACTAAGTTAACCTAAGGAAATAGAAGAAAATATTATCAAATCCCTCCTATCACGGCCACGGGAGACCAATCCAGGCAGTGCGGCATGGCTCTTTTCCTGTTCCGTGCGACCTTCCTTTTTGTACACCCTGCACCCTTAATTAGTAATCTTCTGCATACATAAATCAGCAGATTAAAGTTAATAAATAAAAGGATCTATCGCATCCAATAAACCGAAAACAAATATATACTTTTATACCTAAAACCTTCCTTACTCATTGCATTTTACAAAGTTAAAACAAAACAAAATACCATACGTCCTGTAATATAGCACATTGCATTTGAGGGCCTGTTTAGTTCCCCATGAAACCCAAAATGAAAAATGCCAATATTTTAGGAGTAGAAAAAATCAGAATGCCAAAAGAATTTTAATGTATATTTAGTCCCATCTAAAAAAAAAAGCAAAATACCAAAAAATAGCACCCATGCAGGCGCGCTGCATATGCTGGTTGTTGGCTTGGCTTGCTCGCTGCATGCTGCTGTGCTGGCCTGCTTGCTCGCTGGATGCTAGCTTGGGTCGTTCGTGCGGACGGCAAGACAGGAGAGGTGGCTGCAAGTTTTATTTTGCCTCTTTTTGGTCTCTAGGTCCCATATCCAAAATGCCAAAAGCTGGATTATTTGGTACAATTTCACCGTGGTATTTAGTTTCATTTTTGCAAAATAATGACTCAAAACACCAAATTTTTTTGGGGAAAATTGGAAACTAAACAGGCCCCCTGAATCCTAAAATATAAAGAACTTTGGGAATGGAAACATAAATTTATGTTTACTGAATAGAAATACTTATTTCCTCTTAATGAAACAGCGGTGAATGGCCCGATTCCCCACGGGAATTCCCTATTAAGGGATGGGGATGGTAGCGATTTAGTCACCACGGGGATGAAAACGGTGGCAAACTTATCCCCGTCGGGGATGGCAGTGAGGGGATGGTTCCTTAGTCCCCGACCCCAATTCCCGCATCCCCGTCCCGTGAACATCCAGCCAGGAGCGCAAGGGCGCAAGGCCCACGTAATAAGGCCCAATAGCCACGAGTATATATACGTTCTAACCCTAATTTTCATCCCCCTCCTCACACTCCGGTAGTCAAGCGGCTTGGGCGGCCACTCCACCCGTCTCCTCCACTCTCCGGACTCTCCACTCCATCAGTCAAGGGGCCGGCCCCGAGCCCAGACCGTCGCCCTAGGATCCCGGCGCGGCCCCACCTAGAGATCCCGCCCCGGCCGACTAGGCCCCGGGGATCCCGCCGTCCGGACCGGACCTCCTCCTCACCCTAGGGATCCCGTGTCGTCACCCGGGGCGGGGACCCCACCGGCGGCCACGGAGATCCCGTCCCCGGGCGGCGATCCCCGGCCGACTAGGCGGGGGGGGATCTGCGCCGTCGGACCCACCTCCTCGCTCCTAGGGATCCCGCGCCGCCGCCCAGGGCGAGGGGGACCCCACCGGGCGGCCACCCAAGGACCCCCCGCCGCAGGCCGGGGGGTAGTGCCCGGCCGTTGGGTCGCCATCGCCGCGGGAGGCCACCGGGCCGCGGACGGGAGGCAGCCGGGTCGGCGGCGCCGCAGCCGGGAGGCGCCCCCAAGCACTACGGCAAGGCCCAACAAGAGCCGGGTTGCGGATGGGCGGCGCCCACGCGGCTCCTCAAGGTCAAGGGACGGCGGTGCGTCCATCCGCTGGGATGCGAGGGGGGGGACTCCGACGGGGAAAATTCTCCGAAAGGGACGAGCATGGGGAGAAGATGGCCCCGCGGACCGCTCAAGGGGACGGGGGATGGGGATTTTTTCGCCCCACCGGGACGGGGATGGGGATGTAACCTCCGATGGGCAATTCCCCGTTGCCATCTTGGACATGAGGCTCAGGAATTAACATTGGCATTGGATAGCACTTGTTTGGATAGCTCAGAGTTTGGAGTTAGAAAACAACTTCAATGCCAACCGCTGCACATGCGCCCCGTTGTCCTCAATACCGAGCACAAACCCTTCGTGTTGGGGGGAGTTGGAGATGAGTGCATCCGTGATCGGGGTCGAGTTCCTCCAGGACGACAACCCCTTCTTCCTTCACATTTGACGTTGTCGTCTTCCCCCTCTTCTTCCACATTTGGCGCCACAATTATTCATGGAGGCGAGGGCGGGCGGGCGCTGTGGGGGGGGGGTAGGGGGGCTAGGACATGTTAGGCCAACGCTTGAGATCCCCCTCTTATTTCCACATCATTAACACCCTCTTTTCCTCATCGCGAGGTTAGCACCATGGCCAGGGTTGAGATTACAAAACCCAATTCAATGGACATTCAAACAATAATTTGAATAGTACCGTGGTTGCTTTGGTATTGAACACAATTCAATTCTAGCTCCCACAAATAGAGGAACTGAGAGTCTACGTGGAGAATATAATCATATTTTAATAGATTTGAAAGTTGAGTAGCACAACCCCACAAAGGGTCTATTGCAGTCCCTCTTATTTTGGATGAGAATAGATAGAGTGCACTCTATTCCGAGGACAAAGGGAGGACAAGGGTTACTCCCCCCCCTCTCTCTCTCTATTATTTTAGACATATTGATATTTCTATATACATAGTTTCTATATATACCTAGGAATCTGAGGACAAAGGGTTATATTATTTTAGACATATTGATATTTCTATATACATAGTTTCTATATATACCTAGGAATATATATATCTAGATGTGTAGCAAAAGCTATGAATTTAGGGGAAAAAACAAAGGAAGGAGCTTACAGCTTTTTTCTATTTTAGAAATGTTTATTACCTCATGCACGGGATCTAATGGCACGGCGCGCAGACACACGAAGTTGGCCAACCCGCCGATGCACGCTGGGTAAGAAGGCCCCCTCCGATTCGTGCTCGTGTAGAGCCCGTGCCGACCGTCTTCGTTGCTAGCTGCGTACACGCCTAGGGTTTCGACGAACCACGCCACCCCTTTCCCTAACTACGGGTAAATGGCCTTTAATTTAACCTAGTAAATTTAAGAATCGGGCCGGACTAGAACCGGTCCATAAAACTATATAATTTTAAACTAAAAATGAAAAGAAACAAGTAAAATTGTGAAAGAGAAAAAAAAGGTTGGATCTATTACCGCCCCCAAGCTGCCGTGGCCTCGAAGGGATCAGCCGTTGAGAGGAAGGTTGTCCAGTTGGGTATGGCCGGCAAGCGATCAGAGGCTAACGGAAAGAACGAGATAATCGGGCGGAAAGAAAGAGGTGTGCACACGCCTATAGAGTAGTACTGCCCCAAATATTGTTGAAAATGTTTGGATCACTCTAGCACTGAAATAGAGATAGAGCTAGAGCTAAAAAATTTCTAACTCTAGCCTAAACTAACTCTATCCCTCGAGGTGTTTGGATACAAGAGCTAGTTTGACAATAAATATAATTTTTTTATTTATTTGGCTCATTTAAACCATCTCACTATATAGATTTAATGTGACCGCTCTTGTGTGGCGACGAGAGGGGATCACCATGTGGTAAAAAAGTATTTTTAATGGTCCCAATGCAAAAAAGCCCAAATAATCACCCTTCCGTGGGATAGTGAGAGGGGGGAGACTAGTTGCAAAATGCAGCTCTAGCCCTCCTGGATACTTTTAGGCTAGTTTAGTTCAAAAAGCTCAAACTAGCTCTAGCCCTTGGATCAAACAGGGCCATTGAGTTAAATGTTAAAAATGGTTGATTCTTCGGAAGCTGAAATTGACACTCTTAGTACGGAGCGAGTTAAAAATGATTGATTCTAAGGAAATTGAAATTGACACTTAGTACGGAGCGAGTAGATCTAGAGCAGAGGAAATTTGTCGTGCTCGTAGCATTCAGTGGATGCACGGCGACCGGCGAGGTACCGACGAAATTGGAGTCACCATTCACTGCAACCAGCACAACTGCCATGGTGTTCATCAATGAAAAAAGAACAGAATTTCCGTGTGATGTGAGAGGCGGGAGACGACGAAGATGCACACATCAACCCATTCCCAGAGACTCCCAGAGACAAAAGTCAATTCGGGCAACTCCATTCATTTTTCCCCTGGGATTGATTCCACGATGGAAGACCGAAGACGACTATTTTTATATCATCACATCAGTACATCATATAATCATATACTCTCTCCTTCTCAAAATAATTACACATTTTGTTTGTGAAGAAGTCAAATCTTTCTAACTTTGACCACATGTATAGAAAAAAAAAATCATGTTTACCATGTGTAATAAGTATTATTAGATTGATATTCGAACATACTTTTACAATAAATTTATTTGGAAATCTAAGTATACATATTATTTTCTATATACTTGATCAAAATTAGAAGAGTTTGAATCACCAAAAGATGTTGGGGTTTCATGTGTAATTATTTTGAGACGGATGCAGTAACTACGTACTAGTATAGCATAAAAGGAGGAGGACTGGGACGGATTAATCTGGCCGAGGGACAGGAGGAGCAATTGCCACATGAATGCATGGCATTGCCAGACGCTATAGAGAGCGCACTGCCATCCACAGTGCAGACTGCAGAGAGTAAATCCGGTCTGGTTTGTTCGGATCAACACCGAGACCTGAGCTGTGGTGTGGAGTGAAGTGGAGACGACAGGGCGTCATGCTGTGGATCGTTAATGCGTTGCAATACTGTATCGATTGACCGAACGTAGAGTACGTGCCTTGGCCGTATTGTCCAAGTGCATGCATGCTGGGTTATGTGGGCGATCTTCATTTTAGACGTAGCCATGTACAACGTTCTTCAACCTTTTTTTTAAAAAAAAATTATACGCTCACTACACGCACGTACATTCATCTCTATGAATACATGGATACAAACTCTGTCTCTATAAACACCTCCGAATTAACGTGCTCCGTTGTTGTGATTCATAAATGGTATTAACACCGAATAGGATCGAAGCCGGGATCGAAAGCGTGGACAGAGACTGTCATGAGATCACTATCACCCAAAGATGTTGGGGTTTCAGTCCACTCTCTGTTCGTTTGCAAAATGAAGAAAGCTATTGGAAATTGTGAATCCGTAAATGCATCTCTTCTCGAGATGGATTCTTCCTGCTGAAGCAAAACAAGAATGTCATGGCTAACAATGACAGTCTAAAATAAGAACATGATAACTCAATCAAATCCCTTAAATCTAGCCACGGATTCAGATCTAAAAAATTAGAGAGGTGATAACTTCCAAGAATCCGGACCTGAAGCTGTGCTAGATGAGCATTGTGCAAAAGTTCTTCTATTGTTGGAAGAGTTAAATGGGCTCCGTTGTTGTATTATTAAGTAGCAGATCAGGCTGATGCTGATGCATGCATAGCCGGAAACTCAGCAGCTGTGCATCCTTGGAAATTAGAATGGAACAACATGCTCGGCTTTGTCTTCTACCAGAAGAGGAAAGATCCGAATATGCTCTTATGTTTCCTGATCTTGGGATACGATCATGGTCAAGAGTGGAAGGAAGCAGGGACTCAAAATGATAAGACTGTCTTGAGGTCGTTTTCTGTGACCAAAACTGTTGGAAATTTCAGTGTCCTCTCTGTCCGTTTCCGAGATGAAGATAATTCTTGGAAATTGTGAATAGGGTAAAATGCATCTTTCGGTGCGGAAGCAAACCAAGAATTGGCATGGTTACCTCAACCTAATCCCTTAAATCCGGCCACGATCTGAGTATAAAAAATTATAGAGGTCAGAGCTCCAAGAATTCGGAGCTGAAGCTGTGTTAAAAGAGCCCTGAACCAGGTTCTTCAATTGTTCAAACAGTTAAACGTGCTCCGTTGTTGTATTAGTAGCAATTATGCAGATGACCATGTGTGCATCCTTGGCCTTGGAAATTTAAAGATCAGATTTGGTGCAACACAATTCTTTTTTTTTCATTTATAGGACAAGAATATCCGAATATGCTCTTATGTTTCCTGATCTAGCGAATAGAACCATGATCAAGAGCAGAAGGAAGCAGAGGCTCAAAATGATGGAGAGGGACTGTCTTGAGGTCACCTTCAGTGACTGAAATTGTTGGGAGTTTCAGTGTCCTCTCTATTGGTTTCCAAAACGAAGAAAAGATTCTTGGAGATTGAATCAGGGAAATGCATCTTTCTGGAGCTGGATGCTTTCTGCTGAAGCAAAACAAGAAACGGCATCCATGCTAACAATGACAGTGTGGAGTGAGAGGGGAAAGAGAAAGTGTCGGTGCCATCCAATGCCCACGTCAGCTTTTGGCTGTGCTCAAGTAGTCAAGTGTGTGGGGTACTGGGGTGTGGTCTCCAGCTGCTGGCCTGGCCCTTGTCAGGAAAAGTTCTCCCTGGAATGCATGCATCTGCTGTATTTTTTCTTTGGATGGACACAAAACAAATGCCCTGTTTGATGTCAGGGTTAGAGTTAGATTGAGTTATTTTTTGTCCAAATAACCCAAAAGCATCCAAACATATGGGTTAGATTGTCGTTATTTTGGCTCTAACCCATCAAAAGAAGTAACCCCTCAAGGGGGTGATATTTGGGTACTGGGGTGGGCCCACCAACCTCCAGGCCTGGCCTAACTTGAAAAAGTGATTGGAAAAACGCTTCTAACCCTGTTCGAATGCATGCCATCCAAACTGTATTTGGGTTAGGATTCTTGAGGGTTAGAGTTAGAGTTAGAGTTAGAAAGTAATTCTAACTCTAACCGGGTTAGAGGATCCAAACCGAGCCAAAAATGATACTGTATCACATAATGTAGCTCGGGTCGGGTCTACAAGCTGCTGACTGCAACATGGGCATGGCTGCTGTAGTTAAGCGTCAGCTGGTGTTAGCCTCTGGGGATTTTAGCCTCTGACATCACCTCACACCATAATCCTACAGAAAACCGTGCCGATCATTGATCAGATGTGATTATTCAGACATGCGTACGAGCTACTAGTACCGGTGTTCATTTTCTCTGAGAAGTGAGAACACACAATTATTGGCTGGTAGAGAACACGGCTAAGGATGGCAACGGGCATGGGTTCTGGATCGGGTGAAGTCTCCGTGCACCCAAAACCGAAACCCGAAATCAAAAACCAAAAGAAAACCGAAACCTGGTCATTGGAAATCCATCACCAAAACCAAACCCACGGATAAAGCGAAACCCGAATGGTTTCCCGAAACCAGCGTATAACCCAAAAACCGAACGGATACCCGTAGATATATATACACATATTCACATGTATAAACAAGAGACAACAAATAATAAATATTTTCATGAGTCAACTTTGAATAAATTTAATAATCTAAGTAAATAAGTTACTATTAACATATTATAAAACATGAGTTTTAATTGTAAATGATTTATTTGGATATCCAATGGATATCCACGGGTGGAAAACTAAACCGAAACCAAACCCGAAACCAAACCGAACCGAAAACCGTGAGTGAAATTTAAATCAAAACCGAAAAAAATAACTACAAAACCCGCGGATATCAAAAAACAAAACCAAACCGCTGCCATCTTTAAACACGGCATGCGACATGTCACCCACATCCAATCAATCCAATCCAATTCTCATCCAATTTTCTCTAGTGTGAGTACACCCGATTTCAGACTGTTACAGAGGCACACATGCACTGCAATTTCCTCACAGTTCCAAGAACGTTTTGCTGCAACTGTAAATCACCTAACGAGGGTTAGAACAGGAGTACGCCCGGTTTTGGAAAGCTGAACCAAAATGCAAGCAACAACTTCCTGACAGAGGCATCACATGCGCTGTAATTTCCTCTCAGCTATCTCAGTTCCAAACAGAGGCTATCACATGACTGCAATTTCCTCTTCAGTTTTCAGTTACAAGAACGTTTGCTGCAACCGTGAATCACCTAGATAATTCAGAGAAGAATAGGTGCTTCAGTTCAGATTGGAAGTCGCCGGTTGCGAGGCCAGCCCCTTCGGTGCTGAACAGGTCAATAGGGACACCTGTACACAACCGTGTCCTGCTACCCTGCTGTGAAGGTGAGACGATGATGAGAGTGAGTGCATGGACAGTGGACACCAGCACCACCATGGTACCAGCACTAGTGTAGTGATAGCTGCAACGTGGACGCATCATTTGGCTGCAGTGAGAGCGAGGTCATCCGAATCCTCATCAAGTGTCCAGCAGGCAGCACGGTGAGGCGAGGCGAGGCGAGCTGCTGCAGCAGCAGCAGCCAGGGATGCAGCTGTGCCATGGGCAGGGCATGATGGAGGGAGGGGAAGAGGGACGACGAACAGGAGGGCAGGGGCAGGGGTAGTGCCTGCTGCTCCAGGAAAAGTCACAGTAGCAGTAGTCCTTCCCCGATAATTGCGTCGGAATTCGGGACCAGCGCGGTACGGCTAGTTCCTATGCTTATTAATTTGTGGCGTTAATGGAGCTCTCTTTTGAGATTTTTTTTTTTTTTAATCAGAGCCATATCGCGGCCGGCCTAATGATTGGCTGTGGTCACGTACTGGAAGATGGAATTTGTTGCCAACGTGTGAAATCGAGTGCCACTAGATGTCTAATTTTGAGAGAATATTGAGGTGTTGTGGATTGTGTATTAGTGGTAATTAATAGCTTAAAATAGTATACCTAAGTGTCCTAGGTATAACATTGAGAGGTAAACTTATCGAATATCAAAGATAAAAAAATATTTTAAGCTAAGGGCTATTGACTATTGTTACCATGCTAAGTTTCATTAGCTGTTTTTTTTCTCTACTAGTATTAGATCCAAACATGGTTTGTGTTCATTTTTTTTTCTCTAGAGTTGGTGACTGTTGAAGCTACATGGACAAAGGAAACTACTTTTTTTAAAAAAAAAAAAAAAAAAAAACTTTTGGGAGAAAGACAAATGAAGGTGTGAGCGCGGCTGGCGGACACTAGCTAGCAGGTGAAGACGCGCACGGAGGGTCGAAGAGCCGAGCCGGAGTAGGAACAAAGAATGAGACAGTTTTTGCTATACAAGGGCGGCAGCGAATGCATGTCAGCATGTGTGTGCCGATCCGGCGCTGAAAAGACTATAATACTATACTCATACAAGCAAGGCACCATTCTTTATCTAAAAAAACAAGCAAGGCCACCATCACCATGCATATGGTCAAGTATAATATGCTATACACAGTGCAAAACTTGCCAAAAGCTTGTTTATCATGTTCTGGAGTCACGAGAGCATGAATCTTGTTTTGATGTGCTTAGAGGATCTCTAATTGTGATACTCTCCCTTCACAAAAACTACAACTAGGATATGAGCAAATTAAACTAGCCTAATTGTAATAGCCTATAACTAGGTTACTAAAAAATATATTATATAACTAATTTAATGATACTTACTTTGTATCATAAATGTTGCTACTATTTGTATAATTTATTGGATAGTTAAACAATTGCAAAAATATTTTCTAAATAAAGATGGTGACAAAATAGAATATGCAACTCAGTTACTAAGTGGAGCATGTTGTTCTAATAAAATAAGCACAATTAAAGCAGAGTGGTTACGAAATTGAACCTTATGGGATTGGTACCGAGGGCACTAATGACTACTGTATAGTAGTGTAGTTGCTTGGACCAGGACTAGGGCTAGGGGGGGGGTGGCTCAAGCCCCCAGTACTCCGTACTCCGACCGCGCCCATGGAGCTCCTTAGCCCCCTTGGAATCCATATATATTAGATGATGCAATATTACTCAACGCAAAGTGCGGTGACACTCCATATACGGGAGGGGGGTTGCTTGGACCGGGGCTAGGGCTAGGCGGGGGGGGGGCTCAAGCCCCTAGTACCCCGACCGCGCCCATGGAGCTCCTTAGCCCCCCTTGGAATCCATATATAATAGATGATGCAATATTACTCAACGCAATGCGGTGACACTCCATATACAACGGTGATGACCACTCGAATGCAGTCCGCGACCATGTTCACCCCTGTTCACGCCCGCTTCGAGCATGTTAATAGAGAGAGAAGAAGAAAATATTTTTGACTATCTTATGGATTTATTATATTGTGGTATATGTATATATATAGGGAGGGCGATCTTCATGTTCACATCAACTAGCAATATGGTACTAATAATTGATGTTGCACATTCCACATCGGCTTGCATTAAAACCAGTGAACACAGAGACAATGCACTACTACAGGATTGATTTTGCATGGTGTTTGGATTTTATTTTCTATGGTGGGCATTTGAGAAACCGCCATGGAAAATACCTCAATTAACCATGGCGCTTTGTTATAATTTATCGTGGCGGTTTTCATAACCGCCATGGAAAATCAATTAACCATGGCGGTTTTTATAAAAAAACCGCCACGGTCAATGGTGCCCAATTTGCCGACCCCCAAATCCGAGAAAAAAGCCCAATACCATTCTCGAGATCGGGCTCGTATATATAGAGAGGGGGAGTGGTAGGGTTTCCCGGCCTCGCCAGATCAATCACTCTCCTTCCTCTCTCACCACCGGACTCTCTCTCACGGATCTGAGATCCAAACCACCGAGACAACACCACGATGGCAACACGGCTCCTCCAGGGATTCCTCCGGCGGCGGCTCCTCCCGGCGGTTTCAGACCGGCGACGCGGCTCCCTCCGCCGGCGGCGGCGCTGGGAGGGCGGGGCCGCGAGGTGTTGGCGGATCCCCGACAAACGGCGGACCCTCCCTGCCTCCTCCCGGGCGGCGGACCCTCCCGGCGCTCCTCCCGGCGGCTCCTCCTCGCGGCGGCTCCCTCCAGCGGCGGCTCGGGGGAGGGCGGTGGGCCGCGAGGTGTTGGCGGACCCCGGCGGCCGGATCTGCCGGCGGTCGCCGGATCCGGGTAGGCGATGCGGGGTAGTGATCACGGGATCAGATGTCGGCCCGTTTGGGCCCGATCTGGATTTTTTTATTTTTTTTTTTTTTATTTTTTTTTTTATTTTTTAAGATTAACGCGGGGTTTTTGTTAAAAACCGCCATTAATATTTACCATGGCGGTTATTGGCCATCAAAATGACCGCCATGGAGAATGTCTCGATTAACCGTGACTCTAGGCGTGGTGGCGTTCTAAAACCGCCACGGAAAATAAAAAAAAAAAAAACGCCACGGAAGTTAATTTTTCAGTAGTAGTGATGGGCCTAGAATTACTATAGTATAGAATTTTCATATATGGGTTGAGAGGAACACCGATATATGAAAAGGTGAGAATTATACCATTTTGTGGATGATGGGGGTGTTTTTTTTTTAAATGTCTATACAAGAAGCTGACACCAAAAAAAAAAGGGGGGAGGGGCGGGGGTTGTTACTGCTAC